>JABCPU010000268.1:0-92527 GCA_016800925.1 Suillus spraguei
CGACGAAACTGTGGAACACCCAACCTGGCAGCAACAAGGTGATCCAATTGGGTGTGGTGATTGGGTCCGCTGCGTACGGTATTCGCCGTCTGGAGAACTGCTTGCCATCGTAACAGACAACAATATTCGAATTTATAATTCAGGCACAAGGGAACACGTCGCATCCTTCAAGGGTCACACATCATACAACCTATCACTCGCGTGGACACCGATGGCACACGCCTTCTCACAGGCGGCGATTCTGACGATCCTACCATACGCGAATGGAATGCAAGAACCTGGCAGCAGGTTGGTGACCCTTGGACGGGCCACTCTAAATATATCAATGCCATCGCCATTAATCCTGCTGGTACCCTCGTCGCCTCGGCATCCGATGACAACCATATCCGTCTCTGGCGGCTCTCAGATCGACGAACCGTTGCTATATTCCAGCACTCATCCAAGGCGATATGTGTCACTTTCTCCCTGGACGGCAAGCATATTCTCAGTGGAGGTGGCGATGGCATGATCTCGGAGTGGGCAGTACCTCATCCAAAGGCACGTTTCCGTCTTTGACTCGTATCCCACAATTCGAGCATGTTTTGTACAGATCCTAGCCATCACAACAGCCCGCAATGCATGCGTAAATGGAGACTTGTCTACCGCCGAAGAGCTACTTACCCAAGATATTAACATCAATCCCATCAACCATACTTCCTACTGCCATCGCTCCTTCATCATGGCCGGAAACACCACTGGGACTGTGCCCTTCAGGATGCAGTCAAGGTGAGATTACTAACTCATCATAACCCCTTACCAAAGTCTAACTTCACGATGACACAGTCCATCAGCATTGAGCCCTCATTGACAGGCTTTATCTCCAAGGGTATCGCTTTCTGTGGAAAGGGCCACATTTCGGACGCGAGGGCAGCATTTGATGTTGCATCAACGTACACGAACCAAGATTTACAAACCACTCATTTTCTGCTCTTAATCAAAGTATGTTACAATTGCCTTGCATGCTATTTACTTCATTCCGCGTATCAGGCCATCGCCCTTTTCAGTGCAGATCAACATGATGAGGCAGTTCTGCTCCTCAAAGAACTCACTACCAGTTGTCCGAATGCCGATACTCGTGCATGTCATATCGTGCAAGTAAGTATCATGCAGCCGTGCTGGGTCATTAGCTCTGATCTTTTTCAACTAGACATATCTACGTGTTCAACTCGGAATCAAAGCCTCAGATGACGCACGTCACGACGAAGCCGCTGAGCATTTCACTGCTGCTGTCAACTGCAGCGCTCTATCATCGGCATCGGACATTCATGATATATACGAGGACTTGGTAGTGGCACGTTGATACACATCCGAACTGCTTTTCATAACTGACTCCCTTGTCCAGCTCTTCGGCTGGGATCTCAAATCATTGTGGTTCACTGCACACACAAAACTGTGTGATTCACTCCTTCTGGCAGGTAGACTTCAAGATGCTGTGAAATCATACCGATACATGATGGATACGAGTGATGATATCACAAAGGCCAGCTGCCTCAACTGGTCCAAGGGCAAGTCTGGAGTTCATAATATCACGAAGGCTACAATCCTCACCCGTATTTCACTCAGTTTTCACGGAAGAATGCAGCGCTTCTCTTACCAATGGAAATGCTGCCCTTGCTGCAAGCAATTATGATAGGGCTATTCACTTGTACTCGGTGGTCATTGACCTGGATTGTACATCATCTGACGTCGTCTTTGCGAATCGCAGCAAGGCAAAGTTGGGTAAAATGCTATGGGAGGATGCGCTTCTGGATGCGCAAAAGGTGTGATGGTTTCTATATTTTCGTAGCCCATGTTGACTTCGGTGATGCACACATAGGTCATCGAACTCAATTCTTCGTCTCATGTTGGATATCAGTTGACACATGCAGCGCTGCGTGGCGGGCAACGTTATGACGAAGCTATCGAGGCCTTCACAATCATGTTGTCCAAGTTGGACGATTCTCACGAAGCGCATATACGAGGTAAGTTATGGAAAAGTACTGCATCGTCTCGAAATGCCTATCTTGTTCTGCAGATCTGCGTCAGCAGTATGTCCATCCATCCCAAGCAGAAAATACTATCCAAAGAGCTGTTTGGATTGAGCTCGAATACGCCCCGCTACGTTTACTTAATACCTCCACGGGCCTTGTATGCGATCGAGCGGCACAAATAAGCTCTTTCAAAACGAGTGCAAAGTACAAGGAGCTTTTATCATTCACAACAATGCATTCAGACCTCCGAGCGCAGCACATCAAAGACGTGGTCGCGACGTACTTTCGATGCGTCCTGCTATCACACAGGTGGGAGGAAACGGAGGCGCTGCTGCATGACATCCAAGATAAAGTCGTGTACGAATTGAATGGACTTCGTGGCATCGCGAAACTGCAGTCTTTCTGCGAAGTCGCTCGTGAAGCTGGGTATACATGGGCATGGATAGACACATGCTGCATCGACAAGAGGAGTAATACCGAGGTTCAAGAATCGGTCAACTCCATGTTCGTGTGGTACCGCCACTCAGCGCTTACCGTCGTCTACCTATCTGATGTTCCTCCTTCATCCCGGTCTGGTGCACTAGCGAGAAGTGTTTGGAATGAGCGAGGATGGACTTTTCAAGAATTTGTCGCTCCGAAAGTGGTTATCTTTTATCAAAAGGATTGGTCGTTATATCTCGGCGATCGCTCTCCCAACCACAAAGAATCGCCTGAAATCATGAAGGAGTTGGAGGAAGCGACGGGAATAGATGCGCGAGCCTTGGTGACCTTCCGTCCAGGTATGAGTGGCGCTCGACAGAAACTGCAATGGGCATCGAAGCGCATCACCACTGTGCAGGAAGATGTTGCGTACTCATTATTTGGGATCTTCGGCATCACACTACCCGTCATTTATGGCGAGAAAAAGCAGAACGCCCTTGGACGACTCCTGCAGGAGATCGTTGCTCGGTCGGGCGACATCACTGTTCTTGACTGGATCGGACAACCTTCCGAATTCAATAGCTGTCTTCCGGCCCATATAACCTCTTACACCATTCCTTCACGCACCCCTCCATCTTTGTCTGAAGATGATATTCACACACAAGTCTCTTTGCTGCGACAAACTGTGCCAACCGATCTAGCATTGAACATTTATAACAAACTTGAACAGCTGAGAGCTCCTCGTTTCGCAAACTGCAGACTACATCTGCCTTGCATTTCATTCCGTGTCACGGAAGTTAGACGGAGACACGGTCTAGCCCAGGAGAGTCCCATGATGTATAGAATCAAGGCAGATGGACTTCATGATCTGCTGGTCACCACTGAAGAGACCCTAGTCCAGTTCTCGCGGGCAAAGCCCATTCTGCAGACCTTCTTACTTGTCCGTCCATGGGATCGGGATTTTCTCGGGGTACCTGACTTTTCAGAGCAGCCTGTCTTCACAAATGATACAGAGAGCACGGGAAATTGGACTGAGTCTGAGTCCCTGATGTACGACTCTGACAAGTTACACGACGGATCGCCTGCTAAAGAGCAGCATGGCTCCCGAGCATTTCGGTTGATGGTTCACCTCGGACAGCCTTTCGACGCATTTTTACTCGCGCAGCAGCGTGTCGGAGAATACAAGAGGATTGCGTCGGACCATATCATCGTTGCACAACTCAAAGACATTTCTTCCGTTGATGACATGGACGTAGGTACCGTAGAAATACTCTAACTGTATTTTTATAGCCAGGCATCCCTGACCTCTATTCGTTTATGTTTTAATGCATTGTTACCGTGTAGCTGCATGCATAGATACCCCCTGTACCCTTCAAAGCAGACACCGAAGATCTATCTATTAGGCAGTCCCTTCACCGTTGTCCTGCACCAAATTGCTGTATTCATTCAAATGTCACTGGATTAAATGTCCTGTACATTCTACTTGGCTTTTTGTGACAATATCCAAGTTGCGATCAACCTAAGCAAGAACAGTATCTTTCTGGACTTTTCCTAAGACACACAGCGCTGACCAGGTCCAATTGTCCAACGACCATACAACGAAGCTTCAGAGTAAGATGCAGTGGGTACTCTACAGAGCGGGAGTTCTCGTTCGTTGTATTCGAAGTATGGCTCATATGGTGCTTGTTTTCTCGTTCGTTGCTGTTCCCATTCAATAGGCATGACTCTGGCGATGTGGCAGATAATAGACAAACTTTCCTAAATCGCTATTGAAAACCGCACGAGCGGCACGACAGCGGAGGAACGGTACCACAACGACTATACCTACTTACCTTACTGACAGCACGGGTTGTGGTGGGAGAGCAGAGTAAGCCAGATTGAACTGCCAAAAGTGCCATACATTGATAGAGCCTAGTAAACTTGAATATATTCTGATCAGGCCATCCCTCCATTCGATGTGGGGCGAAGAAATGGTTCGATCAGATATACTCATATTCTGCCTCAATCTATGCTCGCACTTCGCTATACCCATCAATGTCCGTATTGATCCACAATGTACGCGGAAGTGATCATGGCATGACTAGGACGATAGCATAATGTTTGAGCAGCACCTCAAGCATTGTGAGCGTATGGACGAGATAGATGGATGATTACCTATCTTACAATTTATTGATCAGATTTATATTTGATCATATGGCGGAGGGTGCTTGAGCCAAGAGAAGACCCTGTAACACTATAATTTATGAGTGCGTGTGGCATACGAGACGTAAGAGACCTAGTGATGATATCGAGTGGCATTCGTACTCAGTATGGCGGGAAATTTGGGAAAGGGGTGAAGGGAAAAACCGAGAATGGCATGGACCTCGCACTGAGGTCTGTACCTCGTATGTATGTATAAAGGGAAAGACTCTGTTCTTAACGTCCGTGTTCCTAATTTCAGGTTATGAGCAAAAGCAGCGAACGCAAGACTGTGAGCAACCATCATACACAAGATACACCATGTGGCATACTCGAACATTTAGTGCCAACATTTAGCAATTTCGACTACTAGCCTGTCGGTCCATACAGCTGTTGCTGGTCGATGGTCTTGTCCAGTAAGAGCGCATGAGGCAAGCATGAGGGATGTCTTATGTTTCTTTGCACGCCGACCTTATCTCACTTCTGTCTCGTCTTTAGACCCTCTCCTTAAATATTATCAATATCAGCGGTTTCTTCCTGAACGCTGAGACTCTCTCCTTAGTTCAACCTTCATTAGGATTCGCCGACGGATTGTTTCTAGATGGCAAACATGACTGGAGCGAGACACAAAAATCAGATCAATACAAACGAATTGAGATAAAGAGGACAGATCAGCAAAAACAAGTAAAGTACGACAGACTGGCGTTTGTTCTATGTTCCGAACACGTCGTCCACTAGATGCTCTCTCCATGCACTCCCCACACCGGATCCGGGGAATATGTCGCTCGACAGGACCTTACGCTGGATGACGACGCTCGGAACGACACTGAAAGCACGTAATCGGCCACCTTCGATAAGCCAACTGAAAGCTTGATCAAGAGCTCGGGAATCCATGAATGGTGGGTAGCGAAGATGCTGCAGAAGATGCCGAGCACCGGACAGGGAAAGTGCGTAAGCATGAGTGCAACGCGGAGAATAAGATGGATGTAAGTGTGACCGTGTTAACAGATCATACAACGGAGATATAGCCTGAGGCGATGGAAGTGCAGAGTGGAAAGATTCATTTGACCAGCAGTGACCTGAGCAACACGATGTTATTAATTGTGGACTTACAACGTACCATCAGAGCTTACCCAGAAAGACCATGTCCCAACCTTGCGGGAAAGAAGGCCAGACGCGACGCATTCTTGTCTCAATGTCCTTTTACATATCAATATCGTCTTCCAAGCAAACGGCGACACCCTCGGCAGTGATATTCACCCTATCAATGAATTTTCAAATAGCAGAGATATGGGAATACCAACATGAACCCTTTGGCGCAGTGAGGATCATCCGCTAGGTTTGAAAGACGGTACAGATTGATCTCGAGTTACGCACGTGACGTGAACCCGGGAGTCGATTGGCGAATGAGCTAAATATCAGTCTGGCCCAGAGTAAGCGAAGCTTAAAGTAAAGCAGAATCATGAGCGAGCCCGTCACTCGAAGCAAAATGCTCTTCCGTGATAGAAATGGTGACAAGATTAGATGAGAGAATATAGAGATCCGGCTGCTTGCGGAATACGCAGAACTTGGGAGTTAACGGGACGAAGGGGTGATATTGCAGTATCAATGCATGCGTTCGAAGAGTGAAATGCTGATATGCTGGAATAGCTGCTCGGCACGAAAAACAAAGATATTCGTGGAGTCATGTAATCAGATTCGAGCTCTGGGAAGCACCGACTGCTCGATTGCATGGGATAGGATGCATCCTGGAAGCGTCGAAGACAAGATGTATGCACTGCAGAGACGCTGGGAGGCCAAACTGTTGGCTCTCGAGGACGGTGAGTATGTCATTGATAGGGTACATTCTTGTCATAAAGGTGAGAGGATAGAGGGCTTGTGCCTGAGCGTCTATGGAAAGGAGGTAGGCAGTGAAGCAGCATAAAATGTACAATATATGCACCTCTACAGCTTAGAGCAAGACACTCATAATCCCTTCAAAGTTCACCTCAACTGCACCTACGCCATCAACCTCCAGTAAAATGTCGAAGCTCAACCTAGTCACTACACCCGGGTGAAAGTATAAATGTCATCATCAGGAAAACCCTCCCCCAACAAATTTGACTAAAGATGCAACATTAGAACTAATCCTGCGTTATTATGTCTAAATTATACAAATTCAAGTTTTAGCAAGCTTAGTTCGGTTTTTTTACCCCCTAATAAAAACACAAGAATTAGCAATGATTTTCAGTTATTCAAACACATTATCATGACTTGTAGAATTAATTGTTTGATCTTAGACGAGAGTTCCAACCGAATCAGACAGAATAAGATAACAAGAACAAAATTAAATTTGATTAAAAATGGGTATATGGGCTAGTAGGGTAATTTAAATAACAGTGCGCGCTATGATCAACCAGGAGACTATGTATCAGCTTCACAATTCCGTATTGTACACCATGAAAACAAGTGGGGGATGAATCAGTCTTCTTCCATATTGTCGAGGTCAAGTAACTCGAATGCTTCGAGCTCAGCAGCATGGCCACTGGCAGCGGCGCCGCTGTATCGCAACTTCCTGCAAGCAGAGTGAGCATCGAGGGAATACTACCTAAGTGGAACTCACTGCGCAGCCTCATAGATGTCGGCCATCATACAGTGGAATTTCGCAGGTGCGTCCTTCTTCAGTTTTTCCAGGAACCTGACATGGTAGTTGTATGTCTCGCTGAATAAATTTCCTGTAAAGTTGAATTTCGACGGTGAACCTTGCGACTTCCACAGAAGGGCTGCATACACCTTTGCAACGAGTTAGACGGCACATCCGTACAATGACGACAAGCACGTTACCGCAGTTGCAACCAATGCCAGCAAAGGGATAGGGACTTCGGGGCGCTGGCCTTTGTTGTTGGCGATTTCGACGAAGCGTTCCGTAAACTTGATGGCAATGGACCTCGAGCTATGAAAGAGCTGCCGATATATTAAGAAAAGTAAGAGTTCACCCTGGTAGGGCTTCTTCCCAATGGGCGAAGCCTCGTTATTGATCTGTATAATTTCAACAATGTCAGTAGTACGGGCAAGGGGAGAGATCTCACATCAAACTTCAAGGCGTATATATATGCAAGCTTATCCAACAGCCTTCTCGCTGCAGCTTTCCCAGAGTCGGTGTGTCCAAGGCGAAAGTAACCATCGGCATTCGCACATGCGTCTTCCTTCAGCTCACGGCGCAATATTGGAACACGAGCATCCACCTCGCATATGGTTAGAGACTGATAAGAAAGGGTGCAAGTTGAACTCACCAAGCTACCGAGTTGTGACGCATACCTAACGTCTGATTGAAGACGTTCTTTGATTGGATGCACACCACGTTTTTCGGCGACTACTATCAATGCTTGCAGCGCGACTTGGTTCTTGTCAACCAATTCAGGGTAGCCGTTGGCGAAAAAAAGGTGGCACTTGACTTCCATGATTGCGGACTGAAGAACTCTGCGAGTCTCTATGTTCTGATCAAGTAATTTCACCTTTCCACTTTCTGTTCGAACGAGTGAGGCGATACTCCGAGTCTTCGTGTCTGAGGTTTGAAGTTTCCGAGTCGGTGCAGTACCTTCATCGTCAGATTGAAATTCTGACGAGTTGCCACCAGTCGAGCGATCTTCAATGGACTCCGAAACTGCATCTTCAACATCCATATTGGCCCAGGTAGGAGTCTCCGCCGCTTGTTTGTGATCTCGGGCCTTGAACTCGGCTTTTGAAGTGCCACGTGATTTCGATGCTACCTGCTGCTTGTTGGTGACGACCGACGCGACCTTGAAAGTATCAAACGTGAGTCCACAAGCATATGATATAATAAAGCTGACCTCATCGAAAAGCTTCATTGCAGCCGAATCTTCATCCTCGCTGTCAGTGGCACTGCTCTCATGATCACTACCGTCTGAATCGGTTAGTAAGTTGTCCCGACTCGGTTTGTCCCTGGGCCGACTCGTATCAGAGTCAGCACTCTGCTCCTCATCTTCATCTTCAGGCAACGCCACATCTCTCATAGCGTAAGTTCGGCAGAGTTTCGCTGGTCGTCGATAGTTAGGCTGCGCTGCACAAGATGATCATGTGAGACTCGGACTTCCTTTTTGGTCACGGCGTAGGCTGACCTTCAAGTTGCTTATCAACCATCAGTGGAGCCTGCAAGATACCATCATCTGAGTCGCTCATGTCGCGCGGACGCTCTGCCAGTGCCCAACATTTTTCCATGTAAGTACCATAAATCAGTTTCAAGTGTATCAACGGACTCAGTGTTGACGGCTTTCTTGACACCATAGTCCTGTTTGACTTGCCAGTGGAGCTGGAGTTCCGACTTGGAGTAGGCGCCGGTGCCAACGCGTCAGTTCTCTTTTTTGTGGCAGGACAGTCTTGGGCTGATGTCGCTGTCGCATTCTTGCGTCTTGGTTTATCTTGCTTCCAAACTGAATCTCAGGTCAGTTTGATTTATTGATGGTGTTTTCGGTCGCTCACCTGCGTTTTCGATAGCTTTTTTCTTGGCACCACGCGCTTCTGTCGAGCCTCACAGTCAGTCACTTGCCGAGTTGCTTATACTCACTTACCTTGATCCTGCCGAGGTAAAGTCATTTATTAATATTTCTTTGTTTTTGAGACTTAGAATGTGTAGGACTTGAAAGAATAAAGGAGCGTCGAGGGTGCCGTGCAGATTTTTTTAAAACGAATGTGAGTGATGGTCAAACGGAAGGGAATGGGACTGAAAATTTTACTAATGCAATGTAACAGGGCAATTATGTAGCAGCAGTGAAGGGCGCTAAACTGTATTTTCACCGGCACTGTATCGGCGGCGCTGTAGGCTGTCCCTGACTTTCGTGACACTGCCCCACCAGCATCGTCGTCCCCAGTCATCGTCCCCAGGTATCCCATGACTCGGATACCCATCGTCATCCCCAGGTATCCCAAAACACGAGCCAGTACCAGTACCACCACCGTCAAAGCACAACTTAGTATGTTTTCCCTCGCTTTACTGGCGGCTGCAGTGCTAATATTTGCTAGGTTGATCGGGCACTGACTACCCTGTAATGACGGCAAATTGGACCAGCTCTTCGCGACACCATCATCCAGCCCGTTCTGCTCACTATGGCCGCTGTACATGGTCCCATACTACCTGCCCATCCCTACCACACCCTTACCCTTTTTCATTTTGACATCGTTTCAGCTTCGTCTTCATCCCTCACTCCCATCGTTTCAGCTTCGTCTTCATCCCCCACCATTATAACTATGGATGGTCACCGAACTTGTTCAGCTTGTGGCCGTGATGATCTCACCGTAACTGGACTCAGCCAGCATATCGCAAAGAGTCGCGACCCACGTTGTCACGCACTCTACAGCCAGTCGCGATCAAGAACAAACAACGAAGCCTTGAACGAAGCCAACGAAGCTGAGCTTGCCTTCGATGACGCCGATTTCTTTGAGGGAGACTATAACGGAAATGAGGATGAGTTAGAGAGGCCTGCTGCGAGTGAGCACGCAGCTGATAGTGATGAGGATGATTTCGATGATCATCTGCTCTTCGAACCTGAATGGGAGGCTGCACCATCGCAACCTCAGGCCGATGAAGACAATGACTTGGACCTACTGGACGATGCCTATGCGGATGACGAGTTGGAGGATCAACAGAACGCTCGTCAAGACATCGAGGCTCGCGCACGAGGCCACTCTGGATTTGTTAGGGTGCCCTATCCTGATCCACGTGCTGGCCGGCGGAGTATGTCGCATGGCTCAGTTGACCATGGTGCCAATGCAGCATATGGCGCACATCTCGCCAATGACGAGAATCCATACCATCCTTTCAATTCCCAGATCGAATGGGAGGTTGCGAGATGGGCGAAGCTTCGCGGAGCAACTTCTACAGCATTTTCGGACCTGCTCTCCATTGATGGAGTAAGTTCTTTCGCCACTTCACAAGTTCCACTCATTTATAGCCAATACTACTAGGTTAGCGAACGTTTAGGGTTGTCATTCAAGAACGCCAACGAACTTAACAAGATTATCGACCACGAACTTCCAACTGGACGCCCCAAATTCAAACGGGAGCAGGTCGTCGTCGCAGGAGAATCCTTTGATGTGTATTACCGTGACATCATCGAATGCATCAAGTCACTGTACGGCGATCCCGACTTTGCGAGATACCTTACATTCGCTCCGGAGCGCCATTACACTGACGAGGATCAGACCATTCGTCTGTTTCATGATATGCATACTGGAAAGTGGTGGTGGAACACGCAGGTAAGTACTGTTATGTGACATCAATTGAACTTCGTAACTTATAATGCCTTAGAAAAAACTTGATCAGCATCGTCCTGGTGGGACCATCATTCCGATTATCATCTCGACGGACAAAACTCAAGTCACTATGTTTCGCAACAAGTCCGCATACCCGATGTATCTCACGATTGGTAACATCCCGAAGGAAATTCGCCGTAAACCTTCACGAGGGGGACATATCCTTCTGGCCTATCTACCAACTACTCGACTTGAGCACATCACCAATAAGGCCTCACGCCGTCGGTCTATTGCAAACTTATATCACGCTTGCATGAGTCGCGTCCTTGCTCCATTGCAACATGCTGGATTAGAGGGCATCAATATGCGCAGTGGTGATGGCGCTCTTCGCCGCTGCCACCCTTTATTTGCGAGTTTTGTTGGTGATTATCCCGAGCAGCTTCTCGCAACAGGGATCAAGTTTGGTGACTGCCCGAAATGTGATGTTGAGAAGGACGACACTGAAAGCAATACGGTACCACTTCACCTACGAAATATTGGTGAGGTGCTGGATGCACTCGCGGCACTCGATCAAGGCAATCTCGCCTTTGTTCGCGCATGTGCCGCAGTAGGAATCAAACCTTTGATACATCCTTTCTGGGAGGGACTGCCGTTCGCGAACATTTTTCAGGGTGTCACGCCTGATGTGTTGCATCAGCTATACCAGGGCTTGGTGAAACACCTTTTAGCATGGTTAGAGGCCGCTTGTGGAGCCACAGAAATAGATGCTTGTTGTCGACGCCTTCCTCCCAACCATCACATTAGATTATTCGCCAAGGGTATCACCACCTTATCACGCGTAAGCGGCACTGAACATGCCCAGATATGCCGCTTCCTCCTCGGCATCATAATCGATATTCGTCTGCCCAACAATCTCAATGCAGGTCGTCTGCTACGAGCTGTTAGAGGGCTTCTTGATTTCCTGTACCTCGCGCAATACCCTTGCCATAGCACCGAGACCCTTCAGTTGCTGGACGAGGCACTGGACCTTTTTCATGAAAACAAGCTTATTTTCGTCGAGCTCGGCATTCGAAACAACTTTAACCTACCGAAGTTGCATGCTGCTCGTCACTATCATTTGATGATCATGCTGTTCGGCTCTACTGACAATTATAACACAGAGTACACAGAACGGCTCCATATCGACTTGGCGAAAGATGCCTACCACGCTACGAATCACAAGGATGAGTTTGCCCAGATGACCCGCTGGCTCGAACGAAAGGAGAAGATTTTACGACACCAAAAATATGTTAGTTGGCGACTTGCTGGTGGCCACCAGGCTGATCCTTATCATTCACGCCCACCGGATATGACATTCGGCCGTGAACAAGTCATGACAAAACACCCTAGCGCGAAGTCCGTCAGCCTCGAAAAGCTGGCTACAGATTACGGCGCTACTCATTTTCGTGATGCCCTCGCACGCTTTATTGCTCAGCAGAGTCGAGGTAACGATCCTGCGCCACTCGACAGTCAAGCACTTGATGTGCTGGCGCGCGACATTCATTTTCCGTTCCACCGACTGCCTGTCTTTCATAAGGTCAAGTGGTGCTCGGTCGATGCTCGTGGCCATGGCGACGCGCATGTTACTTTGGACAGCGTCCATGCAAAACCACAACGCAATGTGGGTGCTCACCTCACTGCTCGCCGATCCGATACAGCTCTGGTGAGGGTGGGTATGAATGCGAAGGATCTTCGAGGTGCGTTATCTGTCAGTCAGCGTTAGTATGTATTACTTACTTTGTATTGATGCTAGATTTCCGTGTTGGTCAAGTTCGAGTCATGTTCACCTTCCCCCCAAAATCTATCCCACTGCTCTTCCCACCAACGGTCCATCTTCCTACTCACCTTGCGTATGTTGAGTGGTTTACACCATTTCCGCCAGCTCCAGACCGCAATAGCGGGCTATATAAGCTCTCGCGATCACTGCGTGGAGGTGAAACTGTGGCTAGTATTGTGCCAGTAGCCGATATCGAGCGCAGTGTTCATCTTATTCCGAGGTTTGGTGTCATAGCCCCGCGAGAGTGGACAAGTGATACAGTGCTTGAGGACTGTGACACCTTCTGGTTGAACTCGTACATAGATAGATATACTTTTTCAATGTTCAGATAATTCTCGATAATTCTCGATAATTCTTGCCTTGTTCAAAAAAAACTCGTCTGACATTATCATCTTTAGCAACTTTGTAGATAAACAGCTGTTATTATGCTAATGTTACAATATTATATGAATTTTGCCTAATTTGCCTTGGGAGGGTTTTCCTGATGATCAAGACTTTGTGAGGGCAGTCGCAGTTTTCCCCGATAGACGATGGGTGGTTACAACCTCGGACGACCAGACGCTTTGTCTGGAACTTGAATACAGGTATTCTGTTGAAGAAGATGGAGGGGCATCGCAGAGAGGCTTGAGTTTGACTATATCACGAGATCAGCGATTGATAGCGAGCGGTGCTAAAGGCGGAGAGTTCGTCGTCTGGCACGGAGAAACTAGCGAATCACTCACCCGACCCGTCCGCGTCAAAGCCCACTCGAGCTCCAATTGGATCCGCTCGCTGGACTTTTCTCCCGAAGAAAAAGTACTGGCCAGTGGTTCATTTGGCAAATTGAAGAAACTGTGACGCTCCTCTGGACCTCCTCACATACGCCCCTCTTCATCAACCACGCAAACGTATACCAATCAAAATGAAAGTCCACATCAAACGCTGAAGCGCCGTTCCTCAATAGCGCTAGGAAACACACACCATGATTACAACTACAGGACTTTGAGACGCATGGATCCCTCGATGCATCTTAACTAACTCACAATAACAGTGTTAGCAAAGTGTTAGAGTTGCCTCTTTCACTGACTCGGAGCATACTGTAACCAGATTGGTTGATCATTAAGTACTATGAATGCTCGCCGTGCTTCAGCCCAGTTTGATATTATTTCCGTTGCCTTTACATCTCACGATGTTCTTTCACCAATGCATAACCCACGATGTCACTCGACAGAACCCTCTCTCCACTAAAATCTGGTACCATAGATCTGGGCCATTCCGGGAGGTTGGCAATTCAAAATGAAATATACTATTACCAACCGCTAGTGAGCCATTCCAATGTTATTCAATGCTGGTAAACATTCTAAACTAACCTTTGCCTTCAAAAGACTTCGAAAAATACGTCCAGGACTCGAGCGAAAGGTGAAATCAAATTTCCGCGCATGTTTGAAACCCTCTCCCCACTGTGCCCACTACCCATACGTAAACTCGGAAGCAGGCGACGGGGAAGATAAGGCCGAGACTTCTTCTTGGTAAGCTCTTTGTTATTATATAGGTCTTCTGTCATCTGATCAGGAAGACTATTGGCCGATGGTGCCTGTAGCATCCTTACAGTACACTTGTGTGTCAAACGAGGGCAGGCAAGCACCACAATAACAACAGAAGCAACGTTTTCCTAACTCATTCTAGTGAGTGACCCACAATAACCGGCTCCTGCATTTACTCATAAGCTGGTGGACAGGAAGAGATCATGTAGAACTACTCGCACATGTCTGCCACAAACCGAATCCCTGCTGACGAGGGGCAAGGCATACTAGACTCGGTGTCTACCACCCCAACTTTACAGGGCGATCACGCGCCGAGCTCCGTGCATCGAATTCCAGTCCAGAGCCATTCTCAGAATAACAAACTGTCTCAGACAGTGAATGATACAGATGTTTTGGTTGTTGACTGGGACGGCCCAGACGACCCTCAAAATCCCAAAAAGTAAGTTTGCATGAGCAGAGAGTCATGGTTCAACATTGAGTTCACGGTTCTTCCACAGTTGGAGTTGTAGACGCAAATGGGCCGCAACAATAATTGTATCATTGTTTACTTTTATTGGCCCAGTTTCTTCCTCTATGATTGCGCCTGCTACTGGGAAACTAGCGTCTACCCTTGAAATAAACGACGATGCTATACTTGCACTCACAACATCCATCTTTGTACTTGCATATGGTAGGTCAATTTCGTGGATGCTGGATACCACACTAATCTACCAAACTACGTACCAGGGATGGGGCCTTTGTTTATGGGTCCATTGAGTGAGATTTACGGACGATCATACGTTTTGCAATTGTCAAGTCTATGGTACCTTGGTATGTGATCTTTACAAGCCCATAATACCACCCCCATTCTTAAAATGTCAGTATGGAATCTTGTCTGTGGATTCGCACAGTCAGAATCCCAGCTTCTGGTCTTCCGATTTCTTGCTGGCCTTGGAGGCAGCGCGGCTATAGTGGTAAAGTCGTATTTTTAATTAGAAAGTATTGAATGACTTCCCTCTCCAGATTGGCGGCGGTACTCTTGGGGACTGCTGGCGGCCAGGTGAACGAGGAAAGGCTGTTGCCATTTACTCCTTAGCTCCGTTGTTGGGCCCCGTTCTGGGACCTATCACAGGCGCTTGGTTAGTAGCTGTTTTAAGTTTAATGATACCACTATCTGAATTGCGACCAGGATCGCTGAACGCTCGACCTGGAGATGGGTGGTACGTAATACTTTCACCGACCAAGGACAATTCTTATTTCTCTGACAGTTTTGGTCTACGTCCATTGTAGATGCAACTATTCAAATAGTTGGAGTATTTTCAATTCGAGAGAGTGGGTAATTTACTGGTCGTGATCGGCTGATCCTCATAAATTGTGTTCAGCCTATGCGCCCCTCTTATTAGAAAGGAAGGCAGAGCGGATCCGCAGATCAATGGATATCGAAAAAGTGCCGAACAGAGAAGTCCGTACTGTTTTTGAAAGTCAAGATCGTTGGTAAGTTCTTTTATAATTCATTAAAGACAATATCTGAAGACTATGATCGATACAGTTGGCGGACCATCATAGCCAAATCCCTCAGTCGCCCCTTTCTACTCTTTGTCCATGAGCCGATTTTGCAGCTCCTCGGCGTTTATATGGCGTATGTATACGGGTTACTTTATCGTAAGTCATATATCCCTCCTTCTATAGACGTGATCTCATATCTCACAGTCTTTCTGACGACAATACCATCGATATTTTGTGGTGTATATCAGCAGTCAGTAGCAGTCGCTGGTCTCCATTACATTGCACTTGGCGTGGGGATGATAGGGGCTGCCCAAATAAATGCGAAGACGATGGACAAGATTTATGTTCATTTCAAGACTAAGAACGGTGGAGTTGCGAAGCCGGAGTTCAGATTACGTTCGTTATGATGTTCTTGTGCTTGGTTTTTTGAGTGCTCATTTGGGGTGACCAACAGCTGCGATGGTTCCCGGATCTGTGCTAGTTCCAATAGGGTGCTTGATCGTAGGCTGGACTTCTGAAATCCATACTCATTGGATAGCTCCAGATATTGTTAGTTTGATTCTCCTAGTACTGTCCTCTGGTAACAATTTCAACAGGGTATTGCGCTTGTGGGAGGAGGCATTATTCTGAGTATTCAGTGCATACAAACATATATCGTTGATTGCTTTACCCTTCATGCTGCTTCCGGTACCATTATCTCGTTCCCATTTCTTGTTCATCTCAAATATTTCTTATTCAGCGCTGGCCGCTATCTTCTGTTTGCGATCACTAGCAGGCTTTGGATTTCCCTTGTTTGCTCCAGTGATGTATACCACACTCGGGTTCGGGAAGGGCGGTACTATTCTGGCGGTCGTAGCAGTCGTCATAGGCTGTCCTGCGTACGTCTTCGTTCTTCTTCATTCCATTGTTACCCTTAATGATGATACCTGCAGACCCTGGATATTTTGGCATTACGGGGAACAGATACGGAACAGCAGTTGATATGCGTGGCGATAACCCTAGACAAACGAGGAGCGACCGAAATAGGGAATGGATCACGACTCGGATAACTCACGAATTATGAATCTTGCTGGCAGTAGTGATACGGTATTCCTAATTTCTTATTCCTATGGCTGCATGTATGTATACTCTGTTCTTAACGACCCTGTTCCTAATTTCAGGTCATGAGGTTGCAACAGCAGCCAACGCAAGAGTATGAGTAATCACCATACACAAGATATACCAGTGTGTGGCATGCTCGGACCTTTAGTGCCAACATTTAGCAATTTTGACTGGTAACCTATCGACTCATACGAGTTGCTGCTAAGGTCTGTCGACGAGGGCTCGAGCTTCTTGTCCGTAAGAGCGCATGTAAGATTCGCTGATGTATTGTTTCCACTTAGATGGCAAACATGACCGGAGTGAGACGAAAATCATATTGATACAAACGAATTGCGATAAAGAGGACAGATCAACAAAAACAAGTAAAATACGACAGGCTGACGGATGCTCTATGTTCCGAACACGCCGTCCACTAGATGCTCTCTCCATGCACTCCCCACACCGGACCCGGGGAATATGTCGCTCGACAGGACCTTACGCTGGATGATGACGCTCGGAACGACACTGAAAGCACGTAATCGGCCACTTTCGATAAGCCAACTGAAAGCTTGATCAAGAGCTCGGGAATACGCGAATGGTGGGTAGCGAAGATGCTGCAGAAGGCGCCGAGCACCGGACAGGGAGAGTGCGTAAGCGTGAGTGCAACGCGGAGAGTAAGATGGATGCATGTATGACCGTGTTAGCAGGTCATATGATGGAGACATGGCCTGAGACGATGGAAGTGCAGGGTAGAAGGATTCATTTGACCAGCAGTGGCCTGAGGAACACGATATGGCATTAATTGTGGACTTACAACGTATCGCCTGAGCTTACCCAGGAAAACCATGTCCCACCCATGTGGGAGAGAGGGCCAGACGTGACGCATTCTTGTCTCAATGTCCTTTTCCATATCGATATCGTCTTCCAAGAAAATAGCGACATCCTCGGGAGTGACATTCGCTCTATCAATGAACTGTCGAATAGCAGAGACATGGGAATACCAACATGAAACCTTTGGCGCTGTGAGGATCATCCAGTCCGGGAGGTTAGGTTTGAAAGACGGTACAGAGTTATCTTGAGTTGCGCACGTGACGTTTGGATGTGGCGAAACGCTAAGAGAGGACGAGGTGGTATGTTTGCTATCTTGAGTGTTTGCAGAGGTCCAGAGGTCAGAACCAGAAGCTTCAAAGTACTCGGCAGAAACAGCAATGGCATTGATATCAGCGGGCCAGCGGAAGACTGATCTCAAACCGTCCCAATGTCCTTCAGAGGGCAGCAGCGAACGCTGAGAGACAATCCGCTCGAAAATATGACTGATAGCAATATCTGAAGGGTTGAGTGCATCAACAACGGTCCAATTGATTTCTTTGGATGCTTGCAAATGTTCCATTTCTTGTCGCCGGTCTTGTCGCCAGGGCAGAGAGATGAGATAAACCTCAGAAGCGATACCCAACTGTGTTGATGAGGAGGAGGAGGAGGAGGAGGAGGAGGAGGAGAATGAAGTCGTAAAGTTCTTGGCAGGATACAAAACTTCGCTGTAGTAATTTTCTTTCCAAGGCACACGAGGAGAATAGACGAAGGGTAGTGATGTCTTCAGTTGCCGAGACATGAGCGCAAGAATCGATGACCACAAAACCAGAATAACACCCAGAATAAGATATATGTATCTCGCAACACTCGCTCGACACACGAGAAAACTGGCAACCATAGATGGTGACAGTATTGGGTAACACGGTTGGGCGTTAACCGGTATTTTTGGAGCTACAGTTCAACTGCAAATGCGCGGAGCTTAAAACCTTTCTCCTAGCAGAGTTTGAATCTCGCTTGTAAGGGCATACCGCCATTCAACGACCCGTCAACGGAGAGCTTGCGGCTCACGATATTCAGTCTGCCCGATGATTAATGATTCCGCAAATATTATACTATGTACGCAGGTAAGTAGAGATAGACAGAAGAAAGGCTTTAGCACGTGACCACGACGCGCTCCAAGGACGCGACGATTTTCGGAACCCCGATATTTTCAAGAAGCTTGAATTTTGCCCGAAGAAGTACCCTAGTAATTGCCGATATGTATGAGGTGAGCGGCAAGCCGCAGCACACAATTCGCATTCACCCGATTTTTGTGACTGCGCACCCACCAAGCCTTCTTCATGTCTAGTGCTTATTTCTGACTTTCACCATATTCCAGCCACCAAACGTAGAATGTCAATGTCTGAACGACTCTTTTCTTATTCTCTGATACTTATCACCCTCTCTATTTGTTTGACGTCACTGGCTGCAACTACAGATGATTGGAGAACGCGATCTATCTACCAGGACAGTCCTTTGTCTACTGAATGCAATCACAAAGCCCTGACTTACCTTACAGATTATTACAGACAGATTTGCGCTAGCTGACAGGGATGATGACATTGCTCCTACTGTCCCATGTGATACAGCTGCCCGTGACTATTGTGGCGGCTCGTGGAGAGGTGCCATTGACCACTTGGACTACATCAAGCAGATGGGCTTTGATGCAATCTGGATTTCTCCAGTCTACTCTAACATTGAAGGTATGACCACTTATGGTGCGGGTTATCACGGGTGAGTCCCTCACAATCAAAGCCACGTGGGATGCCTGATCATATTACAGCTACTGGCCTCAGGATATTCACTCTGTCAATCAGCATTTCGGCTCTGTGGACGATCTAAAGAATCTGAGCTCTGCCCTGCACGAGCGAGATATGTTCCTCATGATTGATGTTGTCGTTAACCACATGCTTACAACGCTACCTCTGAATGTCACTGCTTCGAGCTTCGATGCCCCTCAGAATAACTCAGCAACGGATATAACGCCTTTTGCAAATATGGGTGACTTCCATCCGTTGTGTTTCATCGAGGACTACAATAACCAGACCGAAGTCGAACAATGTTGGCTGGGCGACGCCACACTACCGTATGCAGACGTGGACACAGAGGACCCGAATGTCGTAGGCATGCTCAACAACTGGATCCAAGATGTTGTATCTAACTTCAGCGTGGATGGTCTGAGATTCAGTACTGTAAAATTCGTGTCTCCGCAGTTTTGGCAGGACTTCACGCGAGAAGCAGGGGTGTTCACTATCGGAGAGGTATTCTAATTTTCCTTATCGCAGTTGGTAATTGACCAATACTGTTGGTGGCAGGTTATGTCGAACGATACTAATTACACCAGCGGTTACACTCGTGAGCCCATGCGCATAATGAGAAGCATGTTTAGTTGACACACTACCTATGTTAGAGGTTATGGATGCGGTGCTTGATTATCCAACATGGTATGCCCTTGTACCAGCATTCCAGTCCCCAGAGGGCAACCTCTCTGCTTTAACCACTGCCGTGACGCAGTCGCAACAGCTTTATGCTACCGGCGCATTCATGACTGGTTCCTTTCTAGACAATCATGACCAAGCAAGGTTTAAACATCTGGTCTCAGACACTGCCGTGAGTCAAAGCGCAGTCCGATCAATTGCATATAGTGAACGTCACCACCGCGCAGCTCGTGGCCAATGCAGCAGTTTGGCCTTTCATACATGATGGTATCCCAATTATATATAATGGTGCGTGACGGCGCTTCCCACAATCATCTGAAATACAGTCATCGATACTTTATCAGGTCAAGAACAGGGTCTTTCTGGAGGTTATCCCCCAGCGAATCATGAAGCGTGAGTGATAAATTTCGGCCTTTGTTCAAACTTTGATGGTGAGGGGAACGGACCTCAAGTATCTGGACGACAAGATACAACAACGAAAGTGCAGAGTATCTTGCCTTCAAGAACCTGAATCGTGCTCGTAAAATTGCCATAACCGCCAATACCTACTTTCTGACAACGCCGGTGCGTCGATATATATTTTTACATGTTCCATCCTAATTCTGTTTCGAATTTACATAGATGGAATTCCTCGAAACCAACACTAATAACACCCTCGCAATATGGAAACCTCCAATGCTAACCCTTCTTACGAATGTAGGATCTACCTCAGCTCGTTGGAACATCACGCACAAACTTTTCAAGTCGCGCCAGCATATTGTTGATGTGTTGACATGTGACGTTCACGTCGCTGATGAACGCGGCGGCGTGACTGTAGAGAGTCCTGCGGGGCTGCCAAAGGTTGGTACTTATTTACTGTCTCTAACTTTGAATATGTCTGAGTGTGCATGCAGGTATTCATGTCAGTTACAACACTGGTAGATAGTCCTGACTTATGTCCTGCGAGTGACTTGAGTGGAGAATTAGTGACCTGGAGGATCTCATGGTGGGCGGCAACTTATGCCGTGATATGCATCGTCCTTCTATGGATCATATAAATCAGTTATGATTGGTGAAGTCCTCGCTCATTTATGGACAACTCTAGAATTCTCTCAGGCTAGTGACTGTGATGAGCATGTCCATACCTTCGTCCGATATATTAAGTAGTCAAAATTGATATTTATATTGCATCTTCAGAAGAATAAAAATCATCCATATCCACGTTTCACTGCCGCCATGCTATCTGACAACGCTACTATCGTTGGGCCAGAGTTGCAAAATGGTAGAGAGTTGCAAAACACCTCATAGCACAAAACACAACACATTCTAAACCTCCAACTCTTGGAAATGAGACCTTTTATTATCGATCTATAGTACTGTATTTTTTGTTTCAAAAAGAAAACACTCTGAATGCCCTCGGCATCAAAATTATCCCCCCAAGTCACATGCTTTCATGTAAAACAATCAAGGGAAGTGTAAACCCCAGCCAAAAAAAGTCTTCTTTTTTCCAGGAACCCTTTATACTAGTCCTCACCTCCTCCATATTTTTATAACATGATTAGAGCAGAGTTGCTGTTGTTATCGACGATGTAATCACGACAGTCAGAGAATGCTCAAGCGTGACATTCGTGAGCGGAGTACTAATTCTTATTTTTCAACGCTACTGAGAATTTGGGTGTACTGAGCGTCAGATCATCGGGGTTCAAACGTGACAGAACGTGACACCTGCGCCAACACACCTGTGGGAAGCTTTGCAACTCTCTACTATTTCTAACATTTAGAGTCGGCATCCTTCTGGCAGTATCATTTTTGCATATTTATTTTTTCTGTGAACTGGAGCTCCATTCTGACACACGTAGTTACAGTTCCATATATTTTCTCATCTTAATGTGTAGCAAAAAATGAGTTATGAGGTCGTCAGATTTTGCAACTCTGCCAACGATAGTATAGCTGGAGCGAGCTTCAAATCCGATTAGTCAGCAACTTCACAATTCAATAGAAGTAAACAACAAGCATTGAAAGTTCCGCAAGTGAGACATCCGCCATCCGTCACATCCGAAAATGCCGCAACGACTATATATACTGGCGTTCTCCATCCTCTATGTTGATAAAACCAATAATACCTCGCGCAGACCAACATGTCATCCACTGCAACCACAAGCTTCTCAGTATCCCACCTCAACCTCTTATCACTCTATCATGTGCTTTGGCAGCAGCAAGATTACTCTATTATAAAGCGGTTGAAATGTGATGTTGCAGACCTGGAGGAGCGAGAACAGTGAGCCTGTTTTGTTATGAGATCTGAAATGATATTAAGGGGTCCAAAACAGGACACACCCATTCAACTTCGACGCTATTGATCTATCTGGACACCCTGGTGCCAAGTTACCAAACGGAGCGACCTCAATGATGATTCGCTCGGTGTACGAGACTTTCTTTTACAAGATCTCCGCAAACGAGCGCAACATCGTTGTTCACGGGTCAGCTGGTATCGGTAAGTCGGTGTCCTTCTGTAATTGACATGGCTTGATATAGTAAAATCACCCTCAGGGAAGACATACTTCCTGCTATACGCCCTCGTCATGCGGCTTCTTGCACGCCAGCCAGTCACCTACCAGATTGACCAGTCAAACTCAAGCGTCTTGTGTTTCACTGCCGATGGCTTCTTTGCCCTCCCAGAGGAGAACAGTGAATATCACCCTCTGTTCGATCGTGAAGATGTGTTACACTTGATCGACAGTACGCAGGAAGACACCATCACGCACACAAACACCGATCACACTCGCGCTTTGATGCGGGGAATTCGTGGCAAAACCATTTTCACCACATTCTGGCCAGACAGTCTGGGCCTCGACATCGGATGGTTTTCTGAGCATGATGTCCCACTTCGGAAGTGGATGAAACCGTGTACTTTTGATGAGATCTTTGCGATGAGGTGAATGAATTTATTACATATTAGTTGTCGCTGACCATTGTTGTTAGTACTCTCACCTCCGGTCAGCATAAAGCCAAGTCCTTACGATGGTCATATATCCATTTTGGGTCCAACGCACATGCTTGCCTAAAAGTTTCTCATGATGCCAATGATGCGGATTATTATCTCAAGGAGCTCGAACGCGCTCATGATGATTTATGGAGTATCCAACCTACATTGCGCGAACTTGAAGCCCGATATAGCCGTAACCTCTTCGCTGTCGAACCTGGCAAAACTTGTGCAGATCCACTTTCCTTCCCTGTATCGCAAGTCGCTACCAGGCTTTTTGCGTACAGGATCACCTGCGTGGACTGCGCCGGCGCCAAGGAGGTCGCCGACACCCTCCTTAACTCGGAGGACACAAGAGAAGCAGGCGAAATATTCTATCGTCATGCTGTCCTGACACTCATGTCCACATCTGGTGGGATTTTCACGCTCGGACGTCCTGATTTGCGGGGCCATTACCATCCGGCACGCGAAGAACTTGTGCTGCGGAACAAAACACATATGGCATACGAGGGACAGCGGGCCACACCTCCAAACTTTATATACTCTACTCGACGTGAACTTGCGATATTGGCCGCGAACTGCCCACAACTCCTTCACACCCCACAGCATGCGCTTGTGCATCCGGGCATTGACGCAGTCATGTTTGATGCCAGCAGTATGACAGTATGGCTCGTGCAGGTTACGCACGGTTCCCCACGCCCCGTTTCCCCTGAAGGTCTTCTCTTCCTGCTGGAAGTCGTCCGGGAAAGCCCTTACGAACCGTCACCCACACACCCCTGGCAATTTGTCTATGCCATACGGGGGCAGCCTACCAACATTCTCTTCCACCTCAGTGGGAAAGAAAGAACGCAGCAGTTTTCCATGAGCTTCTGGATGCCACGCATCAAGCCATACGTGATGCAAATGCGCGAGATGGATCTGGACACCCACTCTTCGGCCAGCCCGTACGAGCAGTGGGGTTTCCCTTGTAAATTTTCGCAGAAGAGCTCGCCCAATCTTTCGCGGCGCCTTGTGAATTCAATAGCGCATCTCGTCCCAAGGTGTCGGCGCACAACTGAATCCAGCGCTACGCAGGACAAGTTCACTTCGGACATTAACAGCGCGATTATACGCAACTCGGGGGTGCCGGGAGCTCGGTTACTCGGAGAGATTGTGAGGGAGCAAGATTCAGGCCCGGCCGACCACTATGTGCAGGATGATGAACAGACTAGTAGCTAGGGGAAGCGATTGGCTGAGGTGTATCAATGAGACCGAGAGTTCTAGTTCTTGTTTGTAGTTGTACAAGTACCCATGGCTGATGCTTTAATATTCATTATCTGCCACTGATTTACCCATCCCCGTTGTTATGAGTTTGCAGATAATTTGTGTAGTACGTGCCGTATGAATTCAATGAGACGCTATTGGAACCATGCACGTGGGACAATCACTACAAGTTCTAGACTCGCATCAACCTGCAATTAGACCAGTTAGTACACTTTCTTTGTTGCTTCGCTACTTCGAAGGCCCACTATTCGTGACTCTAGTTAGCATTGTCCGCCAATGGGACATAGAAGGAATGACCGTCTTCCTCCTCCTTCGGTCTGACTAGGGGATAGCGTGTATGTTGTATCGCATGTGTTCCCCCGAAACAAAATATGTGCTCCTGACCGCTTTGAAAGTGAATTTACGCAACTTGACCGACCATCGAATTGGAGGAGGCATCAGACAGTACTCCAAGTGGCAATATGGATTCATCGCGGCAATGCCGCAGAGCTTGAGGGCATCAACTGAATTGCCGACACCAATGACAGACTCAAATTTGGGCCGATGCTATTATATGCACTGGCATGCGGTTCAAAGGGGCAAGGATATCAAAAATGATTGAAATATCTGGGAAACTAGCGACACATGAATCACCAATGTACATTTCGTCGAAACAATCATTCCACCTATGGACGTGAAAAGCGAGGTGAATGAGATATCAGAGATAAGTACAAGGACAATACATTACGTAAGAGTGCGAAGATGAAAATGGCAACGATAACATAAAAACCAAGCCATTTGTTGACCAGAGTATGATCTCGCTCCAGTACAGGGAGCGGATATGGATTCTTCATAAGGCGCTTGAACTTTTGTTTAGCTTCATCAAACTCCCTAGATACCCGAAGATGTTTCCGCGTATTGCAGCATCGTGCAGCGCCAGCGGATCTGCATCGAGGCGCTCAAAGAACGTCCTATAGATTTTCTTCAGCGCCTGCGTCTCGGCATTTTTCCTGCAATTCATGAACCCATAATCGCACGCGACAGAGTTCGCAATTCTACCCTCCGGATTTTGTTCATCAGTCTGCATGGCAAACTGCTTGAGGTCCCAGACGGACTTGTTCATACGATGTTTTTGCAAGACATCCGAAAGGTAGCGAACATTCACATCAATTCCGTTCTTGCGGAAGAGCTTGAGAATACGTGCGGAGCGGTAGGCGTTACAGAATTCGTCGAATGTGCATTTGATGATGAGGACCTGATAACATCCACCAAGATACATTTCCTCCTCTTCGCAGGAGCATGAGCAGAAACCGAAGGGGATCCAGAGGTCATGGAATGGTGCAGGATGTCATTTGTTCAAGATGGTCATATAGAATAAATGACATTGTTGCATGTCCTGTTCCATGCTACTTATGCGGGCTCTTATGTCGGTGGGCGAGTCTGTTTCTGAGCCTCCGGTAAAGCGCCATGCGTGCAGAACCATGGTATCGCCCTTTTCATTTGACTGGCTAACAGCAGACGGATCAAGAATGTGCTGGTTTTGCAGGAACCAAGGGAAGTATCCGCCTCTGAATTGGGCGGGAATCTTGTAGTATGCTGCTTTGATCTCTTCCACAAGGACGCCCCTGACTCGCCAATCATTGATGGTCTCTGGGGGAATTCCTATGCGTCCTGGGTCCATCTGCCCTGAAAATGAGAACGTGCATTAGCGGTATGGTGATTGAGTCGAATATACATACCGATATACAAGCCAAGAAGTTTGGACCTATTCTCTGCCGTGAATGCACGTTCAAACCCATAATCCTTGCAAGTTTGCGTATCTTGCGGGAAAAGGTTTTTTATGACTGCAAGCGCTAGATGGTCTGCGGTAGTGATGGGGCGACGGGGTTTGCAGTCAAAGATGTGCGATACCGAATGAAACTTTTGGCAAACCAGACTTTGTGACAGCCAGAGCAGCGCTTGAGATTGGAGAACTCGCCACAGGCATTGCATTCGCGAACCATTGATGATTGAGGTTAGATAGTGAAGATTGTTAAGGTGTATACGCTGAACCCAAAGCGCTCAGTGAGGGCCGACCCGCTTTTAGGCCACGATCCACTAGAAGCGCCCATATGTTGAATGCTTAATGTGCACAGGTGCATATTTCAGAGCTAACTCAGGCTTGCTTAGTGACAAGTTGTCACGTCACACTCTTGTTTTAAGTGCGTCTCAAGTATTCACTTCGTTCACGTCTGGATGTTTCTGACGACACCGAAACTAGCAGTTCTGTAACTTCTGTTGGATCTGAGTCCGCCTTAATGATACCTCACATCGAATTTCATGACCTCTCACAAGTGCCGTTTCTGAATCTTGAGCTTTCGACGATGATTTTCCATATACTTACACCGCCATCATATGGTCATGACTCATGGATCATGATAGACTCGGAGGCTCACTGTAAACCAAAATGCAATGAAGTGCTTGGATTTGTGGTCTATTTAAAATAATATTTTCTTTCAATGACAGCTCAACCAAGCACCATACGACGGGATGGGACCAAGGCTCTTTCCCACTAGTAATGGACCTGGATCATCCTATGGTATGAGAGGATAGCTGCACGAGTTGGCCAATTTTTACGAGAGTCTGTCTCGAGACTAGTCATTGTCAGCACTTTAATTCAAGCCCAGTTACAGCATGTGTTATGCCCAACTATCCAGGAGGCCCAACAAACTGACGAGAGTTGAGGCTATTACGCGCTTCTTCTATGTTCAAGATTACAACAAGACAGTCGTAAGTACTTAGTCATACGTGCTCAACTGTTTTGACACATTCCTCTGTTTCAATGTCACCATTGAAATTTGTTCAGAAACAAGTTTACTCACGTGTCGTGCCATAAACCATACTACACCTATCCGAAAGCAGAAACACGACTCACTGTGGTTCACTGTCGCAACATGCCACTCATTCACAACAGTTCGTAACTGCAATACCAACTTTTACTCAGCCTGATAATTATACTCTCAAAATCGTATTCAGTGACTATGTCGCGCGACTCACGTCTTCGAAGATATCAGGTGTGTTATGCTTCGAGAATTCCTTCATACCATATTGCTACCGCAATTTGAAAGTGATCATCCGTGCCCTGAATATACTTAGAATCTGTTACACACACCACCGTGAGTCCGTGACGTACGCAAAATCTGGACCAGGGAGTATGATGGGAATATCACAACCCCTGACTTCCTTACAGACATGTCAACGACGAACATTTCGTGCTTCCTTGGAAGACCCGAACTCTTGCGCTTGATCAAGTTGTGTCACCGGGAAATGGTCGCTCCTCACCAGCCTCACCCCCAAGGATTTGCTTTCCCATCATCAGTCTCTCACTTCACCTCCAATATAAACATATTTAACTAACTCAATATCGGTACCTTTCGTCGGGGTTTATCTTTTGACTACATCGTGCCTATATAGTTGGAGATCACTCGGCGGGCTTCTTTCCAGAAGACAGACATTCTCATTGGTCTAACCAACACATCAAACCCTTATTCGATCTATGAACCTTTTTCCCAATAGAATTGGAGGAGTCGCTGATGCTCTCTGCTTTAGTGCTGAGGGGCATGATTGCATTCCCTGGGAAATAACACTGTTCCCCGAGATCTGGGGGAACAGTGTATTCTTCCGAAGGATATTCATTTGAAAGTGTCCTATTCTCCCGTATACTTCTGGCTCGAAGATTGGGAGAGGCTTTGGCGCGTGCTTATGCGAATGACGAGGGGCGCTATCATTGTGCTCACAATCGGTTCTTTGATGGTGACTTCCCGCAGCATTTAGAACCCCAGATATCGTTTCAAATCTTATTTGTCAAAGACTCGGCTCACAGAGTCACAGTACATCAACACCTAGAAGCATGTTCCAAGCTGCAGATCAAATGTATCCAGGTTGGAATACGTGTTCTAAACCTATACAGGGACGACGACGACGACGACACTGAACTATATCAACTAGTTCACACTGCTTGAACTGGCGGAAGATGAGATAGATGATGAAAATGAATTTCGGAGGCATCCTAGGCTTGAATAGCTGTACTTGGTGCAGGCATTATTTCAGGAGCTGAAGAATCACGACGCGAATGCCTCACACGCTGACGAGCAAGAAGACATAAGAAGTGACCTACTTCCTAATTCCTGTGCCAATCCACCCTGGCAAGTTCCGTACCTGGCTCGTAATGGTCGAGATATAGTAGTCGACACGCATTTGAAAGCAATTTGGATCTAGAAAGGGGGTCCTTCCTAGACTCGTGACGATGGCTATAGTATAAGTCAGGCTGGTCTCGAGCCTAGCCTCTATCTAGAACTGGGTCAGTCTGACATGCGGACTTACAAAAGACTGACATTTGACAGCGGCATGAGATATAGATGTATATTTAGAACACCGTTCTAAACGTCATCCAGTGCTGTACATTAGGGCCTGGACAACTACGTGTCGAGATGACAGGCGAGCGAGCGGGGAGAGAGAGAGCTCAAAAGACAAAGGTACGATCTCAGTTTCTCTTCAAGAACTCTATTAACATGTGCGCTACCTAGAAAGACAAAGGTACGCTACAATTTTGATCAGCTAACGCTGACATACATGAACTAGGTACTTACATATCAGTTTCTCTTCAAGAACTGAGATGTCTGCGTCTACGGGCGCTTGACTTTATACCAGGTAAGTAGGGAATAAAAATTAAACATAACTTTATTGACATGTCTCAGAAGCTCGGCTGACGTCAGCACGCTACACCGATGGGCTCGAAACACGTTCCTCAGCTTCTCCCCCTCGTGCCTTGCTTGTCGGATTCCAACACTACGGTTATTTCCTGGTTTATCTCCAGTGTGTTTTTCAGTTTAATGGACATTGGTTCCAATCGTGAACGCGTCCTCGCTGTGAGTCTCGTCCCAGTAGCCTCTTCACTGATTGTTATGGTGCAGAATGTTGTCAATCGATCGTCGTGCTGCTCATGCACTGTGAGAAGCGACAGGCATCGACATCATACGTGCGGATTCTGAGCTCCAGGTACTTCGCGTGCCCATTTGCAAATTTCTGAAAGTGGTTAGTGGATACTATGGCTCTGGCACATAATTATGCCCCAATACGTCATGTTCGATCGTCCGTGCCCGGTAATGAAATTTTTACCTAACCGGCCTGTCTCTGATACCTCCACTCTCACCCAATTCATCCTAGCGCCTAGCCAACAAGTCCTCCCCCTCTGTCAACGAGATTTTTTCTTATCATCCCTCAATTCCGAGACGGTACGCTTATAGACACTGCACTGTACCTTTGCGCGCTCGTGTTACGCCCTTACCAGCTCCAATAAGTATCGTCCATCAAGGACTGAGTTAAATCTAATGACTGAGCGTATGGATGATCATTTCTAGATCAACATATCATCGTTATTGGTAATGTTTTGAGCCTCCGAGATATTCTATTCTGCCAGTGGATTATTTTGCCCAAGGAAAGTCCAGTAAGTAGCTGGAAAGTAAAAGACGAATTATTTAGATTTATTAACAAACACTTTTGACAAGCGGAAATGAGAATTTATGCCTGGATAGCGGCTCCTTTTGCGACGGAAGTTCCAGGTAGTGATACGATCAGCCCGGGGCTGATCACGAGGTGGCAAGTTGCAATTTCCAACTTCTACTTTGATTCGAATTGGGGATGATGGGGAGTCCGCTTCGTGCAAACTCCTATGATCAACCCAACCAAATAACTTGCTCTCCATATATAATGTACAGTGTTCAGGCGACTCATTTAAATTCAAACACAACCCACAAATCATCTGTCCTATCGAACGTGCAATCATGGTTTTCTACGCATATGTAAAACAGGTATGCCCAAAATTCTTTCCTCAATGTATGGGACGTCGTGCTAAATCGCCATTGAGATCACCGACGACTGGTCCTATCGATACGTGATTACGTTCGCTAGCCGTGAAGTTGCCGATGAGTGGTGGCGTGCCGTCTCCACTTCCACCGTCGGTAGTTTCGTGAGCAGCGTTCAGCGTGTCAACGCCCCATGTTTTTCACCCTTGATGAACGACCAAGTCGGTCGCGATTTGAGCATCATCCCGCCGTCTGATCATTTCACGGACCACATCAGTGGGAATTCGTGAGTTACTTCATTGTAGGATGGTCCACACTTGGCTGATAGCGGTCCTACCAAAGGTTCTTCATTCGCTCCAAAGTCTCTCCTCACGAGTACTGGTACTGTGCCCAAGGGAATAACTCAGTCTATCTTTCGCTCACCGAGCGCACTCGTTTCTTTGTTGCTCGCGACAGCCAGGGCACTGCAGGGACCGTCATTATTGGCTCTGATGACATCATTATCACGTTGACCACCAGCAATTTGTCCATTAACGTCGTCACCGCAAGCGGTCAAGTCATAGTCTCACCTGATCCTAAGTCGGGGTTGAAGTTTAGTGACCTTTTGAACAAATTCACCGCAGGACCTCTCTTGAACCAATCAGGGGACAAGACTAGGAAGCTGTTCTTCACGGACCACGGGGAAGAGTGGGAACTTGCTTGAATTGCTATCATTTGACATTAGCAAAGGGCTTGCGTTTGACACAAAGCTGTCTTGTACTAGTACTGTTACAGTGTCCCCTGGAATAGTAGTCGTTCCTGTATTGTTTGTAACACCAAAGCAAATACATTTCTTGACGCCCACAACCACGTGTATCGCTACATGGCTTTAAGATGCACGGATCCGTTAAATATAGACCTCTCGACCAACCTTAATAACAGTGTTTAGAGTTGCCTTTCTCACTAGCAACCGGATGATCAATGAGTGGTCACATATTGGTTAATTATTACGCACTATGAACTCTGATCACCGTGCTCCAGCCCAGCTTGATTTAAATGTTGAGTCGATCGGGCTTCTGATTGGGATTAATATTGGTATTTAAAGTGAGCGAGTATCGTGTCATGTCAACGCCGGGATGGTTTCTCCTGTAGAGACACGATCTGAGCTTCGTCACACGTCACGACGCTGCGCGAATAGATTAACATAACCTTGCCTGCAACTCGAACACTGCGATAGTACTCCAAAAATTGAGCAGAAGAGATCGGGGAACAGTGATTACATCTAGAGATGGAAAAATCAGTATTCTCCAATAGCTTTCGCCAGGACGCGGACATGCTTGCAGAGTGACCCCACGGAAGTAATATGGCATGCATCCTCTGCAAACCGTCGTTAGCTGATATGCACGTATGACCAAACAGATCAAACTGGATGCCCTGGTCCATGCTATTTATGTGGACCCTTATGTCGGCAGGCGAGTCTGTTTCTGAGCCTTCGGTAAAGCACCATGCTTGCATAACCATGGCAGCATCACCTTTTTCATTCGACTGGCTATCAGCACCAGGATGAAGAATGTGCTGGTTCTGCGGGAACCAAGGGAAGTATTCGCCTCCAAATTCGGCAGGGATCTTGTGATATGCTGCTTTGATCTCTTCCACAAGGACATCCCTGACTCGCCGATCATTGATGGTCTTTGGAGAAATTTCCTGGATCCATCAGCCCTGAAATGAGATACGCATTAGGAGCATTGTGATAATGGATGGTTTCAGGGACTCGATCAACTAAGTGGACTCTACGTACCAATATACAAGTCAAGAAGTTGAGACCTCTTCTCTACTGTGAATGCACGTTCAAACCCATAATCTTCGCAATTTGTGTATCTTGCGGGCAAAGATTGTTTCTGATTGCAAGTGCTGGATGGTCTGCGGTGGTGATGGGGCGACAGGGTTTGCAGTCAAAGATGTGCGGTACCCAATAAGACTTTTGACAAGCTACAGAGCAGTACCAGACTTCGTGGCAGCCAGCACAGCGTTTGAGATTGGAGGACTCGGCACCACAAGTATTTCATTTGCGAACCACTGGTGATCGTAAAAGCGGATCGGCCCTCATCGAGCGCTTTGGGTTCAGCGTCTACACCTTGACGACCTTCTCTTGCCATCCTTCATCATTGAGGATGGCAAGAGAAGGTCGTCAAGGTGTACGCGCTGAACCCAAAGCGCTCGGCGAGGGCCGATCCGCTTTTACGATCCACTGGAAGCCCCCATATGTTGAACCAGATAGCCAGTTTAATGTACACAGGTAACCAAGATCTAATAATCCTGCCACGTACGAATTAGGTGAATGTTTATTTCTCGCTAACTCAGGCTTAGAGAAGGCGACAAGTTGTCACGTCACGGTCAAGTGAGCAACACGTTTTTACATAAGTCTCTTCTATATCGTTCCGACACCTTCTGACAACACCGAAGTTAGCAATCCTGTTGAATCTGAATATTGAATCCTCCCCTGTGATGCCTCGCATCGAATTTCAAAGTGTCGTTTCTGAATGTCGAGCTTTCGACGACGATCTACCATATACACTGCCGATCAGATTCATGTGGTCATAAATCATGATGAGTAGACCCCAGCGGCCTACTGCAGACCAAAATGCAATGAAGTGCTTGGATTCATGCTCCACTGAAAATGTCGTTTCCTTCTGATGACAGCTCAAACTAAGCATACAGCTCTCTCAGTCAGATGTAGGCTCGTAGGGGCGGTTGAGCTTTTGTATTGCCAGCACTATACCGCTCCTGCAAGCTTTACTACTGAAAATATATGGCGCGCATGTCCAGCTACCGTGAATGGCAACGAGCAGGCTCGTCATAATATCAATCGTAACGGCATGTACTGGACACTTCCAGGTGGCATTGCGAGAGGACGAGCCTTTGAAGACTGAGTGAGTAGCGCAGAGCATTGCCAATGTTTACATGTAACTAGGCATTGGCACTCGTGATCGCGATTCCATTTATGTTTACCGTGCATCAAGAAGTATCGCTGGTCAAGGTATGCATCTTCACTCACACCATTAATTTTTAATAGCGGTTCAGCCCTATCATAGGGCCGCCATGTCATGCAAAATCGGTGGTACAACATGGGGCAGACAATACACTGAGATGCACCGCAGCAACCAGCGCCTCGAATAATCACGCCAGCGCCATCCTGCACACTTGCTAGTGCCCTCGTTGCTTCAACCATCCTTGGACACTACTCGAACCTCAATCAACCTAACCTACTTACAACAAGACACTCTGGCCCATTTACAACCATGACCCGGCCTCGCAAACGGCTGTGCGTCCGATTCATACTGTGTAACTACCATGCCACCAATGAGAACGGTAATGGGAACGGTACGAAGTTAAAGGAAATACCTTAATGAGAGAAAGACAACGACAACAGGAGTCATGGAGGAGCATACATGCAGAAAGTGAGGATATTTAGCTAAGCTATCCTTTGAAAATGTGATAAAGAGAAGATCGAACCAACGAAGGAGTGAGGGAAGGGAAGCATGCGAGGAGTGAGGATATCTTGAGCACCCTCATTGAATGCATCAACATTTCACTGAAGCGAACATGTCAATTAGAGTCTGGGGTCATTTCGTTATGAATGCCGTGAAGGTGTTGGGACTTTGTCTCTAGAATCTCGCAAGATCCGAGTATGTGCTGACTCGGCTAGTAACAGAGCATCACCGGGATTTGAAGTTGTGTGAAAGAACCAAGTAAGGTTCGAATGGTCATGGGGAATGTACATACCATAAACCGGAACTGAACGAGAGTGTAAGCTGAAGCGAACTACTAGAATTCATATTGATAGGCATAGGTCAATCTGGCCAGAATCTAGGAAATTTGGTGATGAGGGAATGAACACGTGCCGCCCAGTCTTGATGCGCGGTTCCACGAAAGAAATCGACGGTACGGTAATGGTATAGCTGCCACCGTATCAGGAAGGAGCAGGAGCGAGTATGGCGGCATTCACGAGCACTATGGTTGGAAAAATGGCTGGGGATACTGTTCGCAAAGACCATGAGCTCGACGAGTAGGATAATGAAAACATGTAAGTGACCATACTACATAGATACCATACCTTTCTCTCACACTGGTACGTAGTTTGTAGGGTCCAACCTTTACTAAATAACGTCAGCGGAATGGTAACGTTGGTCTTAAAGAGATGGCGGCCCGGGGTGTTGCCGGTTACCATTCCGAAATAGATCGGCTCCCAATCTTTCAGAAAGCGATCCGACTGACATTATTTAGTAAAGGTTGGACCCCGCAAGCTGTACCGGAGAAAGGTACGAAGCTGTTCTATGTATATCGTCTTCATTGTCCTACTCACATGTCTTCATTGTCCCACTCGTGGAGATCACGGTTTTTGCACACAGCGTCCTCAGCCGTTTTTCCTAATCTTTATGCCTGTGAATGTCTCTCAACCACTCTGCGCGTTTTCACCTCCTACAACCTACAGACATTAACGGAGTCACTGCCTCGATGCGTATGGTCGACTTGGACAGCATTTCCCATATATGTACCATTTTTTGTCTTCTTCATCCTGGTGTCCCTGTCTCCCTCATGTCTACATCTTTCATGTAGTATATAGTATATCCTTGATAAAGTTTTGTACTTCACCGTGACATATGATGATTTTAATCATGAACCAATTTAAATTATCATGGCTTTGATTTGCTGAGTGAGATGAGGATGCAATATAAAATTATGACCTTTCAATGACAGGGACATGTATGCACTATGTAGCGTGTACGAGGTGGCTAGGAGAGGTAATAAGGGAGGCCTGGATGTTGAACAGTGCGAACATGATGAGGATCTGGCGCAGTGGCGCTAGATCTTGGCGTGGACGTGCTCAGTTTTGGCTTCCACAAAAGAAATTGAATGACGGCGCGACGACATAGCTAGCCTAGGCCACAGGTACCAGGAAGGAGCAGGAACGAGGATGGTGGTATTAGGGTTGGAAACAATAACCGAGGATACTGTACGCAAAGACTATGAGTGGGACATAAAGACATGTAACTGATGTGAGTAGGACAAGAATAGAACAGCTTCGTACCTCTGCGGGGTCCAAATAACGTCAACATGCTTTTCTATACGATGCATTACGTATTTACTGCTCCTTCCAAATTAAGGAGTTGAGCAATACTTGAACAGGGTCCAATTTCCACTTCGATTCGCTTCAGCCAGGTTCATCAGTTCGCTTTGCGGCAACCCTAGCACCGGCCCCAAATACTTCCGACGACGGGGTATGCTAATTGGAGATGACGAGGACGTAAGTAATCTGACTACATAGTGCATGAATTGGATCTCGACTTGAAGTTTATGGTACTTACGACTAGTAAACTCTTAGTTTGAGCCGATGTAGACCGGGCCCGGCACATCACCAGCCTGCTAGCTAAACTGAGCATCCTGCCAATTGGGATGATCATGATGAACGTAAGTAGCCTTGCATGAATTGAATCACGAGTTTATGGTACTAGACCCAGAAGATATCATCATGCTAGTAGCTCGCTTCGTCGATATTGTGATCAAACTCAACCAAATAACTTGCTCTCCCTATATAATGTACAGTGTCCAAGTCACTCATTTCGATCCAACGAATCATCTCTACTACTGAACGTACAATGATGGTTTTCTACGCATATGTAAAACAGGTACGCCCAAAATTCATTCTTCAATATCTGCGATGTCGTGTTAAATCGTCATTCAGGTCACTGACCACTGGAGCTTTCGATATGTAATTGTCTTCGCTAGTCGCGCAGTTGCCGATGAGTAGTGGCGCGCCGTGTCCACTTCCACCAGTAGTTTCGTGAACAGTGTTCAGCGTGTCAACGTAAATGAGCAGTTGACGTCGCTGCAAGTGATATTCCTCCACGGGACCGGAGCGGGTGGATACTTGAAAACATTTCGAACAAAAGCTGTGTACTAGCGCCTTAAGACGACGTCGAAATTAATAGTCATAAGAAATTGAATGGTGTTTCCTAGTGGAACAGTGCTGTATCTCGCTCACCACCGTGGTTGGCATGCATGTCGAAAAGACAATTCATCACACCGTAAACCAAGGTGGATACAAGGTTAAAGTGGAAGAACATAGTGGTGACTGAAGACGTACCCATTGACGTTGACGTTGAGGCCTAGGGGTCATGTGCACCGTCCACGAAGAACGGCGGGCGACGCGAAAAGGAGGCAAAAAGTAAAACAACCATTTAACTGTTTTAACTATTTAACAAGAGTTCAACCGATCTATCAACGTCCAAACACTCCTAAATAACACTGAATCTGAGATTCACATGCCGCTTGGCCTTGTCAGCTGGTCATAAGTACCATAGTAACCATACCTTGTTCATATCTGTCAAAAAGCTTCATGAACGGCATAGCATAGTTCATCTCGAAAAACCTGCAGGGAAGATAGGAAATTCATGCAGCGAGCCTGCATAATTTAAGTACCTTACCAATCATCAATGAGGCCGGAGCTACACTCCAATTGGTAGGCTCGAGCTCGATTGACTCACAATTGAGACCTAGTAAGAATTGTAGAACCAGCTCAAAGGGGACAAACAGAATACGGCTGCCCATGAGGCTAGAACCGTGACAGTCACGTGACCATTGTGGTTGGTTAGGGTTAGAGCTATCATGGTACTAACAGACTTGTCAATGCTTGAAATTTTGTATTTCGTCCGAAACACTGCGAAAATTTGAAGTTATGTTTCTATCTTTATGTCAGTTTAATTTTTAAATGCTTCCTTCACATTTGGTACAACATACAAATACCCCTGAATATCGCTTACCCCGATATGACTGCATTTAATGTACAGCAAGTCACTCATTTCAATCCAAACGCAACCAACAAATCATCTCTCTGATTGAACGTGCAATCATGGTCTTCTATGCATATGTGAAACAGGCATGCCAAAAATTCATTCTGTGATGTTGCGTTAAATCGCCATTCAGGTCACCGGTTTGAACCCGACCAATCAATACTGGACCTATCGATACACGATCGTCTTCGCTAGCCGCGCAGTTGCAGATGAGTGGTGGCGTGCCGTGTCCACATCCGCCGTCGGAAAGTTCGCGAGCAGTGTTCAGCGTGTCAACGCCCAGTTCTACACCCATGACGTGACCCAGGCTGACGCCGCCGATTCCCTCATCACGGCTGGGGTTGCGAACCAATTCTTTGGCAAGATGTTTTTCACGTCGATATGCGACCAAAATGGTCTCGAGTCCATGAGCATCGTCCCGTCATTTGATTCCGTGGACCACATTAGTGGGCAATCGTGAGTCAGTTCCTTGCAGGATGGTGCACATTTGGCTGATAGCGACCCTACCAAAGTTTCTTTATTCGTTCCAATGTCTCTCCTTACGAGTACTGGTACTGTCCCATGCAAGAGACAAAATCTGTCTATGTTTCGCGCACCGAACGCACTCGTTTCCGTGTTAGTCGCGACAAAGAGGGCACTGCAGGGACTGTCATGATTGGCTCTGATGAGATCATTATCACGTTGACCGCCGTCAATTGGTCCATTAACATCGCCGCAGAAAGCGGTAAAGTGATGGTTTCAAATACTCCTATGTCGGGGTTGAAGTTTGGTGACTTTTTGAGCAAATTTGCTGTGGGGACTAACTTGTATATGGGCGGTAAGAGCTTGGACATGAAGGAGCTCTTCTATACGGAACATGGGGAAGAGTGGAGCTTGCTTGAACTGCTATCATTTGACATTACCAAGGGGTTCGCATTAGACACAAAGTTGTCCTGTACTAGTAAATACTGTTGTAGTGTCCCCCGGACAGCCCAAGATAGTTGTTCCTGTACTGTCACCGAAGCAATTGCAATTTTGACGCCTGCAGCCACATGTACCACTACACGGCATGAATCCTTTTAGTATAGACCTCTCGACCAACCTACAATGACAGTGTTTAGAGTTACCTTTCTCACTAACAGCCGGATGATCATGAGTAGTCGTATGGTGGTTGTTCATCACGTACTATGAACTCTGATCACCGTGTAAACGTTGATAGATCGATCGGGCTTCTGGTTGGGATCAATATTGGTATTTGAAACGAGCGAGTGTTGATAACGCTGGGGTAGTTCCCACTACTAGCATACTGTAGAGACACGAACCTTAGTTCGTCACACGTCACAAAGATGCATGAACAGATAAACACCGTGGTAATCTTTCAATATTTCTCGCGCCTGACACAGACAAACATATGTTTTCTGCCTGTATGGAAGATATCTGGGAATCAGCGACACATAACTTAGAAGATGAGTAAACATTAATATCGGGATCAAATATTCGTGGTAAGTTACATACTTTCATTGACACTGGTACCAACAACCACGTCAGTCAGCGGTAGGAAAAACGAGTGGGTGAATGTAAATGCATCAAGCATATTTCATGGGCCTATTCTGAGCTTCCCTGAACGGACCCATAGATGAACGAGGCTGAGTTCTAGGTTCCTGACCACTGATCGACCTGACTTACATAGTAAGACTGGTTACGGGCTGAGTTTATAGTCAACAGATAAGCCGATCTAGCTTCTGGACCCAGGTATTAGTATTGGTGTCTGAAATAAGTGTCATTGTGGAGCCTTTGTCGATTCGCCAGTTTAGCCACTGACCTACAAGGTAATGAGGTAAGCCGACGAGACATCAGGCGTCTGGAACGACATCCAGGAAAATGGTGATACACACGCAGTTGATGTTGCTGGGAGTGATATTCCTTAAAGGGAGTGGGTGGATATTTCGAACAAAAATTGTGTACTAGCGCATTGAGACGACGTCGAAATTGATAGTCATAAGAAATTGATTGGTGTTTCCTAGTGGAGTACTGTATCTCGCTCACCACCGTGCTTGGCACGCACATCAAAAAGAGAAATCACGTCAAGCAAGGTGGAGACGAGACTAAGAGTGTTTGTAAGTGCACCACATTGTGCGTTGCAGTATAAGTTCGCAGTGAGAGATAGGACCAGGAGTGAGTTTCGAAAGAGGGAAATGTGTACACCACTGCTCTGCTGCTGACAGCATGAACCAGATGGGAGTTTGTTCCAAGGATGAGTACAATTCCCTGCGCGTCGCATGACAGTAGTGACTATTTGTAAAAAGAAAGACGCGCCCGTTGACATTGAGGCCTAGTGGTCATGTGCACCGTCTACGAAGAGCGGCGCGAAAAGGAGGCAAAAGGCATTTAACTGTTTGAACTGTTTCTGTTTAACAAAGTGGTTGAACCCGATCGATCAACCGAGGTGAACCAAACACTCCTAAACAACCCTGAATCTGAGATTCACGTACGGTCCCGTGCCACTGCCAAGATAGTTGTCAAGGGAGAGCGCATGGGTTGAGTACAGCGTAAACATAGCATGAATCGGCGTAGATATTTCTCCTGGGATGAGTTCTCATATGTGTGGAAGCTTAGGCTCGTGCTATATTTTTAAGATGTTTTCTTTCCCTCGTTCATATCATCAGCATTTAAAGCTGGATCGACCTCCGAAAACATACTACAACCATGGACGCAGATCCCTTTATCAAAGTTAAAGTATCCCCAACACAAAGCGCGTACTTTGCTGGCGAAACGTTCAGCGTCGCAATCACATTCACCAACACCCGCCCACACAACACACCGCCGCCAATTCATAAATCACACAAACGAAATACACATTCCATAAGTTCTGCACCCCTTGCGAGGCCTCCTACCTCTCCTGGTTTGAGTCCACGTCCACCAGATTTTATCAGAGCGCTTGGCATTGGATTGGTGAAGAAGGCAGGAAGGGATTGATTGGGAATGGAACAGTCGATGCCAAAGGGAAAGGCAAGGAGGTACTTCAAGCCAGACGTAATGCATTAGAGCAAGCCAAGCGCAGTGCCAGCGTGGATATTTCTGCTAGTGAAGAGTACGTACAAGCTTATGAAGTAGATCCAGGTCAGTCCTTCACCCTTCATTTGACTAAGTAGTTCTAACTTATCGTAGTAACACCACGCACAACCTTCCCCATCCCCCAAAGCCACCCGCACGCACGGAAAAAGTCAGTATTCGACGGCCAACCCCCCTTAAGCACCTCTCCATCCACACTAGACACCATTGTAGAAGCACCCGCCCATTCTTACCCCCCTCGTAAACAACCAAACCAGGCACTTGGTCACGGTCGTCCACCCCTCCCAATTCCTAATTCAGCTACCACCCAATCCCTTCCCCCAAATACAACACTCCTCCTCTACTCATATGCCCAGCTCTCAGGAACAGCACACATCCTCCCCCAAACTACTCCAGCAGCCCTATCCAACCTCCGCGCACATCTCCTCAAAAAACCTGTCTTGGGAGGCGGAAGCATGGATATCTCCCGTACCCGCACTTCCCGTCCGCGTTCTGCCAGTCTCACAGGTTCCCTATTGAGTTTATTAAGTCCTTCCAGTTATAGTCCATCAGTCGGGAGATCGAGAACCCCTTCTCTCAGCGATACGTCCAGTGCAGGCGTTGGTTTGGGTTTGAGTGTCGGAGCAGCTAGTCCAGTAGAAGAAGGAGAGGAGGAGGTGCCACTCCCTGTATTCGAAGTACAACCTGCTATGCTGGCCGTCGATCTCACTTTGAGTCCTGGAGAGAGTAGGACTTGTGAGTACCCTACTTCTTTTTCGTATAATCACACTGACATATATCAGATACATACACGCTTCCCCTTCCCTCAACACTCCCTCCTACCTTCAGTGGCCGCATGATCCGCTTCTCATACGAACTTGTAGTAGGTACCTGCCGGAGAGGCGATAGCGCTGAAGGCGCCGCCACTTCTATCGACGTGACAGTGAGCAGGGTAATGAAAGTCCCTATCAGGGTGTATAACTGGGTCAGCGGTGAGTCTGTCCTTCTTAGCACTTGCCCAACAACTCTAACCAATCAATACAGTCAGCAATCCGCAACGCCCCTACGACCTCCTCCTCCCCGTGCGTAAACACGACGGCGGAAAAGTCACAGACGCAGGCAGCGCAGACGGAGACGCAAAGAAAGACTTGTCGTCTTCGTTGTCGAAACTTTGTATGTCCTCTAATTTTCCATGTATCACACAATTGAATCCGGGATAGCACCTACCACAACGCCCCGAAGCTCCCTTGATGACCTGCGTGCATATGGTGAGAGGCTACTCGAGACGTTCCCTGCGGAGGGGTCGACGGGTGTGAGGATCAAGGAGCCAGCTGAGAGCGTGCCTGAGAGTGTACCTTCTTCTTCCTCTGGGCTTGCTTCTGGGAGTGGGAGTAGCGCAGCTCTTGATCCTCTCAGGGTATTTGAAAAAGAACAAGAAGCAGAGAAAGAGGGAGGAGAACTAACAGGGTGTCGAGAAGCTGTAGAGATATTGACCCGAAATCCCAAGAAAGGCACGTCCTGGCAACACTACCATTCCTATACAGACTATTAACGTCCCGTTAGTCTCGTACGATGTGACAAAAGATGGTGTTAAGGTCGCTGTTCTCACATTCACGAAGAGCGCATATAGGCTTGGGGAGACTGTTTTGGGTGTTGTAGAGATTAATGAGCGGGGGGACGAGGGAAGGTGATTTCGGTGAGTGGTTTGTTACTGATTCTGTATTTTCTGCATCATCTTTCTCTATTAGTTCATTATTCTCAACGCTTGCTAACACACATCACAGCTGAGCGCAACACTAGTAACAAACGAAAGTCTCCCAGCCTCTCTGGGAACCACAAACACAAGTACCACGCGCCGCACCCACGCAGAACACCACGCTTCATTCACAGGCAGCACCCTTCGCACCACATTCGCACTTGATATACCCAGCGATGCATGTCCCGGATTCGGAATTGTCCTCTCATCTCCGCCATCCTCGCTTGGGAACGGCCATACCAATGGGTCTGTGTCTGGGAATGGTACTGAGGCTGGACCTGGGAAGGCAGGAGGGTTGACGTGGAAAGTGCACTTGACGCTACTAGTAGGCGTAACCGCGCCAAACGCACGTGTGCGTGGGTTGACGAGGGATGGAGCACCTACTGCGTGGGGAAGTGCTTGGCGTGCACCTGTGGGGATCGCTCCTGAACAGATAGTACCTGGGAGTGTTGCGAAGGAGGTCTCGCAGCAGCAGAGCTGGGCTTCGTACCTGATGAGCTCGTTCCTTGGGACTGGGGAAAAGGAGTATCATGATGGGGATGATATTGATGATAATGATGATGTTCCGGCTCAGAAGGGAGGAGAGGAACAGGAACAAGAGGGTGATTGGAGGGATGTACAGGTCGAAATCGTGGAGTGTGAAGTGCCGGTGGTCGTTTGGCCCGGTAATACGGCGTTCAGTGCTGTAGATGTTGTGTTTGAGGTTTGAGCTGACCTCGACTTGGCCTCGACCTTGCGCATGACCTCCTCAACGATCGAGATCTGTGATCTAGATTCCACGGAAGGATCCGTATGCCCCACGGGGGTTTTGTCTCGGCGGTGGTGGCGGACGAATATTTATCGAAAGGTTTTTTTTTTGTTTGTATATATGTTATTATTTTAATTAAAAAATTGGCGTTCATGATCGAGCTCTCGTGACCGGTACTGGTGCGAACCTCAACAAACCCTTTTGCTTTCAACTTCAACTTTCGTTATTTTTTCAGTGTTTAGAGCATACTAGAGGGTGAGTGAGTTTCATGATTATTATCATGAAGATTTCGGTTGAATAGAGAATGTAGTGATAGAAGCTAATTAGTGAAAGTACCCGCCAGCTGTCGTAGGAACTCGCCAGCTAGCTGTCCTCGCCACCGCCAGCTGTCATGCAACATTTCCCTGAAGAGCACGACTTTAATCGCAGACATCGTTTCCTTGACCCAGACCCGACTAATTCTGGTCGGGAACGAGCAACAAGTCAACCACCAAGAACAAACCTAACGAGTCTACGCAACCCTTCATCTTCACCATCCTCATCCTCATCTCCCTGGTCACCCCGCATCCTCCAACAACCAACTCGTACGACAACAACGACAACGACATCAACAGGTCTCCCAATGAGCGTACCAACCCGTAGCTCCTCCTTTTCAAACCCCCAATCAAACTACAGCTCCGCACTCCGTGAATCCCACTTCGAGTCTACGTTCGAAGACGACGAATCAGAAGCACTCTCAGATACCTATGACCATCATGACGACGACCGCTACCTACCCACTTCATCCCGTGGTCGCTCCTACGCTCCCGATCTCACCCGCAGCCGCTCTCAAAGCCTCGCTACCACCACCGCCCGCCCAATCCAAGCCCCATATCATTCCAACCTGTGGGCCGACGCAGCTAATAACTCAAACCCGCTCAATATTCCAGCTGCTAGGTACGGAGAGATCAAACCGCCCGCGTCTAGTCGTTACGGCAGCCTCGGAGCTATGGGCAGGTCCCCGCTCGCCGATAACGGCTATCCGAACAGGAACACCATCGACGTCTCCAATATGAGTCCCTTTGTCCGTGATGTGGGCCAGATCCTCCTAGACGACGGTTCTGCATTCCGAGAACTCTGGTCAGGTATGAATCCTCCCAAAGACGAGAACGGCGGGGGCGGAAGTGGGACTACTAGTCGGAGACACAGTGTTAGCGTCGTTCAGCCCCGCCGGCCTACTATCGTGGGGTTTAATGCGCCTGAGAGCCCTGGTGACGAGACGCATGGGCATAGTCGCGCTGGCGTGTTTAATGCACAGCCATTTGGAGGCAGAGGGGGTCTTATGCTTTCAGATGATGATTTGGCTGCTGATCTTGGTATGCTAAGCATGAAAGACCCCGGTGCGCCGTCCAGCGCGTCAACCGCGAGCCAGCCGTCCTCCCTCCCCATCTACCCACGCAGCCCGCCCTCTACAGACCGTGTATCCCCCTACCACCTCAACATCCCTTCCGGCACCAGTTTCGCATCCCGCCAACAATTCGGGTCTCCAAGTGATAGCGCCCTTTCTACGGGCGGAAGCCCCCCTCGGGGGCATTTTGACCAACAGATTTTAGAGGCGCAGTATGGTCAGCAGCAGCTTACTGCGCGGTTCATCCCAGGGCAAGGTATCCAGTACCTCCCTGCGCAGAACAATGGTGCTGGGTTCCAGCGTCAAACCCCACTCTCACCTACTACCTCCCGCCCCATCCAACCCCAACAAGGCCCGTACTACCACCAGATCCAACGACGCCTCTCCGATGCCAGTCAAACTCAGCAAACGCCCTTGAGCGACCTAGGCAAAGGACTCCCCCTGAGCAGCGTCCCAGCTTCCTGGCCGCTCTTCATTGTTGAATTCAAGGCGGGGCGTACGGACCTCTTCTACCTCACTGATTTGAGCCAAGACATCAGGGTGGGGGATTTGGTGATCGTCGAAGCGGATAGAGGGAAGGATTTAGGCAAGGTTGTTAATGATAGTATTACGCTCAAGGAGGTTGAGGCGTTCCAGAGGGAGGTGAGGGAGAGGGAGGCGGGGGAGGTGATGAGTCCTGGCGGTGTTGGTTCGGGTGCGGCGGGGACGCCGACGGGGAAGAAGGAGATTAATCCGAAGATGATCTATGGGAAGGCGCAGGCTCATGATACTCAGTGCGTGTTTCTTTTACCTGTTTTTGGGTACATTGATTGATGGAGGTGACAGGCATCTAGTGACGAAGATGCAAGATGAAGTTAAAGCGTTGCAATTGTGTCAGAGTAAAGTTCGGCAGAAGAAACTTCCTATGGAGGTTATCGATGCAGAGTATCAGTGGTGCGTCTTGTTTGGCGTTTAGAGGACACAGGAGGACTGAGACATTGCAGGGACCGACGTAAACTCACATTCTATTTTATCGCTGAAAAACGTATTGATTTTCGGGAGCTTGTCCGGGAGTTATTCCGGTGTGTTCTTTTTTCATGCTCGCGCTGTAGCTGTGCTATGTCTACTCTACTTGCTTGCTTGCTATGCGTATATTTACTCGCTCGCTTGCTAACGAATAATCTATAGGTTGTATAAAACAAGGATCTGGATGGCCTCTTTACAAGGCCCAGGAGGGTACGAGCAGTAATTGCTCCCCTCACATTTACACAAGTAACGACGGAGAGGAGCAGGACGGAATCCCAATCCCAAAAACGTTCAACCGCATAACAAACTATCACGATTACATGACGCCAGCCAATCTCACGAAATGTATGTATGATCTAGATATGCAATATCCACGCTCTTCCTCGCACATCTAGAATCTTTTTTTCATCCTTTCAATTGTTTCATGTTCAAGTCCAAGCTATTTAGGGAACAATGTCCGTTCATGTTCTGTTTTTGTCCTGTATCGTATTTTCATGTGTACGTTAGTGTAGAGTTTTTTCTGTCTTTCGGTGGGGAGGGTTGGTAGGAACGGGGATAGGAAATGGCCCTGGCGCCTTGTATTAGTATCGTATATCAATCTAAAATATATAGTGGTGCTTTATGTGTGCAGGGGCGGTAATCGTAAATGGAGATACCTACGGTGCGCCCCGCGTGTCCAGGTAGGATGTGGGGTATGATTGGGATCACCATCAGGATCAAGAGAGTTGCGATCACGATTCGCACAATCAAGAACATCGAGCTGTTAGGTTGAAGGTTGATCCGCCCACAGCTCAGCCTCGGATATTGATCCGAGGCTAACTCAAAGACGGATCCGCCCGCAGGACGATCCACAGCCAAAATCTAACTCGCAGCTAACTCGTTCGCTTTTCGCTCAGCAGTGACTACACATTGTAAGTGTAACGCTTGACGATATAGAATAATCACGTACCCCAAGCACGCCGATCCATAGGACACTGCTGTTTCGAAGCAGCCGTTCCTAGCCATTTGAGCAAGCAGTGCATGTGAAATACGTGGCTGCATTCGCCCCAGACTGTTATGACAGTGTCAGATGAGAACGTGAGGGGATTATCGTTGCTTTGCGCGATTCTCTTGAAGGAAAGGAAGGTGGAACGTGACGAGTGGAAGAAACGCAGGTTGCGCGACTAACAACCAGACGCACCAAGCGAAAGGAAAGGAAAGTAGAACTCACTTAAAGGACAATCATCCCCCGGCATCTTACACGACGGACAGCACCCCTCAAACGGGACGCGACAGATCCCACAGACGTCGCCTTCGTCGTCTTGATCGTGGTTTGTGTTTCCTATGTTCCAGCGCCATTGAGCGACAGCGCTCCAGTGTTTGATGTGGACTTTCATCTTGATTGGCATGCGTTTGCGTGGTTGATGAATGAGTTTGTAGGAGCCTATGCGAAGGGTTGGGGGTTATTTGGCATTGTGTACGCGTCGTGGGTGTTGTCCAACTTATTGAACCACTCATCGCACATATATATGTTCTTTATTCTTGAATAGCAGTGCCTGGCGCGCTGATCCTGCATTTGTGGTGTCGAAGTTCGCATGTTGTTGCATGCTGAGTTTCAACTCCATGAATAAGGGAATAACTTCATACGGGGGAGATTGAACAACTGGTCCTCGTCCTGTCTTCAGGGAACTTGATCGCCGTATTCTGTGACTTAATCAACATTCTTGAAGGCGTGACGCACCCATGATGGTTCATTTATGCAGTGGTACTTTGGCTTGTGTCCCTCTCTAACTTATATCTGCATAACTTGTATACATTGTAACTAATTGTTTGCTAAGGTAGACTGCAGTCATACCTCACTTGATCATGTGGTGTGACTTTTGTTGTGACCCGACTGTGACACTATGTTACATTGCCTGTCAATACCCGTTTATATCGCTACTCACTCAATCATTTCGTACCCTCTTTCCTTTCTGTCTACTCTACCCTGTCAGGAGCGACGCCACTCCCTTCAGTGTCCGATTCTCTGGCCTATCCATACCCGAGTACCCTTAGCATTTCGCAGTAAAAAAGTAGCCCCTAAGAATCCTCTTGATGTCATTGAAGGCTAAGTTTGCCTCCTCAACAGTTGGTGAGGGCTTGTAGAACCCTGCTACAGTATCTATCCTGGAACTAGCCATATCTATGTTTGGATCTGGGGGAGAAGCTCCCATGGCACATTGACTTGGACTCGGATGCTTGGGCTCGGACTCGGACTCGGACTCGGACTCGTAAAGTGGAGATGGCTCTATTATTGGTAGCACAAAGGGAGGAGAATACTGTAGTAACTGTTACTCTTGTCTTTTTCTTCTTCGGACTGGATGGAGGAGACTCGGACACATTGATTGGGATTTCCTGTGGTCATTGCATCAGTAAACCGGTGAAACCAAGACATGACTATATATTGCAGTTTTTTCCAAGGGCAATGCTTCTGGACTGTATATTACGATATCTATCTACAACATATATATAAGCACGAATAGCCGCCGGCATGTTGTCCACCACGTCATGCTTATCTATCTATTGGACGCACGGACCACTATTGGTCATTCGGGATGGAGAGCGTTTCTATCTTCGCGCACTCCTTCTTCATCAGCCTGCATCTTCTTTTGTTGATCTTCGCACAATCCAAGGACACACATTCAACACTTTCCATGAAGCTGCATGTGACCTTGGTTTATTCGACAACCAAAATGAAGGTTACCTCACACTACAAGAAGCTATTGAATCCCTCCGCACTCCCTCTCAATTACGATTTTTGTTCTCTCAAATCATTTTGGAAGGTTATGCAGCTATACCACTATGGATGGAATTCCGCCAGATGCTATCCATTGACCACATTCAGAGGATCGGAGACGAGTACAATGGATATGAATTCACGCTCCAAATCATCGATGACCTGCTCTCTCATTCAGGAAAGCACCTTACGGACTTCGGTCTCCCATCTCCTCCCAGGCGTTCCATTGAAGTCTATAATGAACAGAAATATTTACGCGACAATCACGCAGCATTCGAAGCCCAAAGCAATAACATGGCTGAACAATTGAATCCGGAACAACGATAAATCCTCGATTGTATTTTGGAGAGCATAATACAGCGCAAAAACAATTTCTTTTTCATTGAAGGTCGTCCAGGTCGAGGAAAAACGTTTTTGGTCAAAGCACTCTCAACAATGTTACGTGCCCAAGAAGAAATTGTACTTATTGTTGGAAGCAACGCACTGTGTGCGACTGCATATGATCGTGGACGCACGGCACATCATATGTTTGGCATCCCAGTGAGACGATAACGTCAATTTACATAGTTCTATTCACCCTCACTCTCCTCGTGCCGATCTCATTCGAAACGCCGCTGCAATCATCTGGGATGAACTCCCTGCCATGAATAAAGCCGGATGGGAGTCTGTCGACGAACTTTGCCGTACAATCTGCAATCGCCCAACAATACCATTCGGAGGACTCACATTCATAGGTTTGGGAGATTTTCGGCAAGCAGGCCCAATTGTCAGCGGAGCTGGAGAGACGGCCACTCTGGCAGCGTCAGTAAAGTCGTCAACACTGGGAATAGCATTCGGATCTTGACCCTCAACACTGCAATTCGGAGCATGGGTGACTCGCAATTCACATCTTTCGTAGACGGCATTGGAGAGGACTGCACTGGAAATCGACAGAATCTCGCACTCATAGCAGCGACTACAAGCTTCGACGATACAATTAACTTTCTCTTCCCACCATACGTGCTCGAAGACACGGAGACCTGTCTTCAGCGTGCATTCCTCTCCCCTCTGAACATCTATGTCGATGAATTCAACGACAAAATTTTGGAAAGTTTGCCAGGCGAATTTCGTGCGTATTCCACACATACATTATGTAAAACATTTTACTAACAAAGCATAGAATCTTACTTCAGCTCAGACAGTCTGAAGGAAGCTGAACACACACCTTTAAATGGACCGGAACACACACCTGACTACCTGGCAATGTTAACACATCCTGGAGTACCTCCTCATCGCCTAGACCTCAAAGAAAACAGTGTCTGCGCCATTCAACGAAACCTTTCGGTAGAAAGGATTGGTCAGAAACGCACGCGTGCGCGTGATTGCATTGCATCGTCGGTTCATCGAAGTACAACTTATCAATACATTCGAGAGCCACTGCATTGCCCCGCATCAACTTTTCCTTCCATCCCAATCGTTCATCGTGGACAGTCAATCGCAGACAGTTTCCTCTACGGCTCGCATACGCAACAACGTTTAATGGATGTCAAGGATTGACGCTAGCACGAACCGTACTCGATTTGCGAACCGATCCCTTTGCTCACGGTCAACTGTACACAGCGTTGTCGAGAGTGAGAACGCGAAGAGATACATTTGTTTATTTGCGGAGACAAATGAAGGACAAGACTGCGCTAATATCGTATTTCCTGAGTACTACTGTAAACAGATTTATAATGGACCGACCGAAGGGGAGTCCTTGTAATGTGATATATAGCAATATAAAGCAATGTAATCACGCCAGGCCCAGAGGTATATATTACTTTACATCACTTTATATTGTTTTATATTGTTTTACAACGTCATGTCTAGGAAAGAACGTTTCGGCTAGGAATATCTGAGTCTCACCAGTTTACTGATGACCATTGTCTTAGTATTTCTGTAGGCTGCTTTAAATTATAAGTTTGCTTTGTTTCTTGAGTTTGCCCAACTTCCGACGTTTGCAACATTGAACAATTTTCGTTTTGGCATAGTGGAGAGGTAGTGTAGTTCCGTCGTTAGCTGCTGAAGCAGATCATTAAGTAGCTGACAAAGCACAATGTATTATGTTTCAAGTATGAAAAAGCTATCTCTACTCCCAGTTTAGAAGCCATATTCTAATTCTGAAACCTAGGTGCTCTGGGGATGTACTCAAGCCAACTTACCCTGGTTTAAATTTTGCGAATTTGAAGGTCGAGATGCGATTCTGGCACTTTTGTCACGAAAATGTCACGATTTGATCGTACTGCAGTCTACCTTAGGATGAAGTCAATCTACCTTGACCGTATATCAGAACTAGTGACATTATTCATGGCATTGGGTTTAGCAATAAGCAACTCATCGACGATGACCGTGAATTCATATTTTCGTATCTGGGAAAATACGTGCCCTTCAAATGCATCAGGAAATCATGAGTTTACCTATTCCTTACTTATTTCAAACTTTTCCCACTTATTCCAAATGGATCTACTTATTTCTCTTAAATTACCACTGGTCCAACTGAACTATCAGGATCTGTTAGCCATCATTATAAATGTGTGCTATAAAATTATTGACTCTTAATTTGCAAAATAGTACTCAAGAGAATATTTGAGAAATAAAATCATCAGCATTAATGTGTCACTCGAGCTTCATACTAGTCACTAATGTTGGTCTTATGCAATGAAACTTGTCTCTCAGGCCAACAAACATATTGGAATACTCAATTTGAAGCAGTTGTCAAATTTCAGAAAAAAAGTAGGTCCATTTGAAATAATGGAAAAGTTTGAAATAAGTAAGGAATAAGTAAACTCATGATTTCCTGATGTGTTCAGCTATGGAGAATTTAGTTTAAGAAGATTACGAGAAATGTACTTGTTCAAAACGTGGTGCGATCACAATCGTACGAGTAAGCTTGAAGCGATTCTCTAGCATGACGCACGAAACGGCTTGACTATAAGCAGCCTCATAATATTGCTAAAACAAAGACGTAGACAGAATGTGTATGCGAGCGATAAGTTCCTTGGGCGTGAGCTCCATCATTCTACAGGCAGGCCATCCATTGTGTCGCTCCCATGTGACCTAGTGTGCACCGATTGTCATTCACGAAGGAAACAGCGCATAGAAATGTGAATAATCATGAATCCCTAAAAATAGATCATGCAGCACCTGGTACATAACAATCGGGATGAGAACTTTAGTAAAAGAACTGGCGTCAATCTCACTTGGTTTCTCGGCAGCCCAGGCATAGAGACTATTGATTCCATGGTAGATGGCATTCCAAGACACCCTTGAACTCGTGTTTCGGTAGCGTCTGTAGTGCTTGCCGGAGTTAGCGACCATGTTGCACTGGCAGTTGTGTGGTGAAGGATTCCAATGGTGACGAAGGTAATGGCGAATGAACTAAAAACCTGTTTCGTCCAGAGTGGGTGAAACTCAAAGTAGAGTTGAACCATGGCGGAGCGCTGGAAGTAAAGTGCTCCTCTGTAACAGAATTGGTGACGAGTTTTAGATGTGAGAATATGAAATTTGGTTGCTTGCGGAATATGTAGAACTTGGGAGTCGATGGGATGGAGGCGTGATATTGCGGTAAGCTAAATACATGTGTTCGAAGAGTGACATGGTGGTGTGCTGGAGTAGCTGCTCGACACGAAAACACAACAATATTTATGGAGTCGTGTAGGATAGATTCGAGCGCTGGGAAGCACCGACTGTTCGAGTGAATGGGATGGGATACATTCTGGAAGCTTTGAAGAGAAGACTCGGACGCATGTATGCATTACAGAGGTGCTGGGGGCTACAGTATCGAGAACGGCTGGCATGACACTAATAGGGTACATTCTTGCCATAACAGTGATGGAGGGTAGAGGGTTCGTACCTGGGCGTCTTCCACTTTCCCGTCATCTTACCACGCAGTTTTGATCATCCATGCCTCCTCGTCCATCAGTTTTCTCCTCAAATTTTATTCTCTTCTTTTTCAACACATCAACACACTATTGAACAATTTGTCCCGCTAACTGACTAATGCATGCAAACCCTTCACTCGCTCGCTCCTTCTATGTCTTTCGACAGATTCAACGGGCAGGGTGTTTGCGCCTGACACAGTGACCCAATTATGTAAGAGTTAGGCCCACTCTCAAGTCATACATTCACGGTTTTTAAATATTCGTCTATCCTGAAATTTTTGTTGCTCGAGCACCAGTAAAATTTGGGCAGAAGAAAGTATTCCCGCCACAAACTATTTACATGCGGTGCCATTAACCACATTGCACCAACGAGAAAGCAGAAACATAGCTTACCGTAGTTCATTCGAGGCCACACGCATATACGATGCTTTCTGTCTACCACGCCGGTGAGTCAACAGATCCTGAATGAAACTACTCAAACTCACCTCTTTGCCATTATCATATGTTATGGTCAACTCTGGCACGCAATGAAAGCCAGGGCAACACTGATCTTTACCCTTCGTGCAATAGTCGCCACCCATAGTGCATTGACTGTTAGCACTGACAATCATAGACACTTTCAAAGCAGCAATAACAGCGAGGACGACTTGGAAGGAGGGACGCATTATTTGTGTTCTTGGAAATAAATCGGTAGGAAGGTGTCCTTTTATACCAGTCTGGGCAGAATTTGTAACAAACAGACGACATTTGCCCTGCCAGCAGATAGCTGACGAAAATTTGTGAAGCCTTCGCATCGCGTAACAAACTACTAATGTGTTGTTCTATCAACTGCGCTGCACCAATGGGACGCAGAAACGCTGCTCGCTGTAGCTCATCTGATCTCACGCATTTTTTTTATTAAAAAAATCGTTTATTGACCGGTGGGGCAGGCCCTATGGTAGTCACATGTGTGGGATACATTTTATCTAAACTGCATTTCTATGTACGAGAACCCCAACCAGCGGCCAATGGCTGCGTACCCCGGAAAAGGTCCATAGTCAAACTCATCTTTTTACGCATTTAAGGTTGTACATGCCACCCTACATTTATAACTTGCCATCAAATTTCTCCCGAGATAGTGGGTTAACCCCTTCCATTCCAGTGACGCATATATATACGTAGGATGGTTGCCGACGGTGAGTCAATAAATCCTTGATAAAACTACCTGAGACACGTTATTCGTGAGATATGATATGGAATATCGGAAATAAATTTTACGGAGAAACGGGCGAATCACTAAACAAACTCATCAACGCCCACTTGAAACAGATCTACTCGCTGGACTTTTCTCCCGATGGAAAAGTACTGGCCAGTGTTCGTCAGACCAAACGATGAAACTGTGGAACACCAAAACCTGGCAGGAACAAGTAGATCCGATCGGGTGTGCTAGTTATGTCCACTGCGTACGATATGCGCCGTCTGGAGAACTTCTTGCCATCGCAACATTGTACAATATTCAAATTTATAATTCAGGCAGAAGAAAACGCGTCGCATCCTTCAAGGGTCATGCATTACGTCCATGTTATCAATGGAAGTAATATCTTTGACTTGTGCGATGATGTCATAGTCTGACGCGATCCTCTTGTATTCTCCGATATGCTGCCGTGCTAGTAAAAATGCGTTGAAAGGCTGTCTGAGGCGAACCATCAACCGCAAGGCTCCCATGCTCTCCGTATCGTTTGTGATGTCAGGCTGCTCTACGAAGTCAGGTACCCCGAGGAGATTTCGATCCCATGGACGTCCGTCGAATGGGCCTTGCACGTGAGAACTGAAGTAGTGGTTCTTTGGTGGTTATCAGCAGATCATTAAGTCCATCTGCCTTGATCTCATACGTGTCCTGGGCTAGGCCGCGGCTCGGTCCGACATCCGTAACATGAAATGAGATGCAAGGTAAATGAAGTCTGCAGTTTGCGAACCGAGGAGCTCTTAGCTGTAAAAGCTGGTCATAGAATTTTAATGCTACATCCGTAGGCACGGTTTGTCGCAGCGAAGAGACTTGTGTGTGAATATCATCTTCAGACAAAGATGGAAGGGTGCGCGGAGTAGTGTAAGAAACGATATGGGCCGGAAGGCAGCTATTGAACTCGGAAGGTTGTCCGATCCAGTCAAGGACAGTGATGTCGCCCGAACGAGCAACGATCTCCTGCAGGAGCCGCCCGAGCGCATTCTGCTTCTTCTCGCCATAAATCACAGGCAGGGCGATACCAAAGATGCCACATAATGAATACGCGATATCTTCCTGCACAGTGGTGATACGCTTCGATGCCCATTGCAATTTCTCTCGCGCGCCGCTCATACCTGGACGGAAGGCCACCAGGGCCCGTGCATCTATGCCCGTGGCATCCTCTAACTCCTTCATGATTGCAGGGGACTCTTTGTGATTGGGAGAGCTATCGCCGAGATATAGCGACCAATCCTTTTGATAAAAGAGAACAACTTTCGGAGCGACGAATTCTTGGAAGGTCCATCCTCGATGATTCCAAAAACTCCTGGCCAGTGCTCCGGGCCGGGATGAAGGAGGGACATCGCAGAGGTAGACAATGGTAAGCGCTGAGTGGCGGTACCAGATGAACATGGAATTGACCGATTCTTGAACCTCAGTGTTGCTCCTCTTGTCGATGCAGCATGTGTCCATCCATGCCCATCTATACCCAGTATCACGAGCGACTTTGCAGAACGACTGCAGTTTTGCGATGCCACCGAGTCCATTCAACTCGTACACGACTTTGTCCTGGATGTCTTGCAGCAGCGCCTCCATTTCTTCCCACCTGTGTGATAGCAGGACGCAGCGGAAGTACATCACCACGACTTCTTTGATGCGCTCCGTTCGGAGGTCTAAATGTTTCGTTGTGAGTGACACAAGCTCCTTGTACTCTGTGCTCGTTTTGAAGGCGTTTATTTGTGCCGTTCTATCGCACAAAGACCCGTAGAAGTGTTAAGCAGACGAAGGGGAGCATTGTCGAGTTCAATCCAAACAGCTCTTTGAATAGCATCTTCTGCTTGGGATGGATGGATATACTGCTGACGCAGGTCTGCAGAACGAGATAGGCATTTCGAGACAATGCAGCAGTGTTCCATGGCTTACCTCGTATTTGCGTTTCAGAAGCTCCGTCCAACTTGGACAACATGATTGTGAAGGCATCAATAGCCTCGTCGTAACGTTGTGCGCCACGCAGCGCTGCATGTGTCAACTGGTATCCAACACGAGACGAAGGATCGAGTTCGATGACCTATATATCGCTGAGGTCAACATGGGCCACAAAAATTGAGAGACCATGGCACCTTTTGTGCGTCCAAGAGTGCATCCTCCCATAGCATTTTACCTAAGTTTGCCTCGCTGCGATTAACAAAGGCAACATCAGATGTACAACCCAGGTCGATCACTGCCGAGTATAGTTCAATAGCGCTTTCATAATTTCTTGCAGCGAGAGCAGCATCTCCTTTGGTAAGACACCGCGCGCTGCATTTTTCCGTGAAAGCTGAGTGAAATACGAGTGAGGACTGTAGCCTGCGTCCACAACTTCAGACTTGCCGTTGGACCATTCAAGGCAGTTGGCCTCTGTTATATCATCACTCGCATCCATCATGCATCGATATGATTTCATGGCATCTTGAAGTCTACCTGCGCAAAGGAGTGCATCACATCGCTTCTGGTGTGCAGTGAGCCACAATGATTCGAGGTCCCACCCGAAGAGCTGGACAAGGGACTTAGTTATCAAATTTCAGATGTGTATTAACGTACCACCACCAAGTCCTCGTATATATGATGCATGTCCAATTTCGATGATAAAGTGCTGCAATTGATGGCGGCAGTGAAATGCTCAGCTGCTTCGTCGTAACGTGCGCCATGCGAGGCTTTGATTCCCAGCTGAACATGTAGATATGCCTGATATGCAAGTTGCAAAGATTAGTGTTGATGGCCCAGCGTTGCTGCATGATACTTACTTGCACGATATGACACGCGCGGGTATCGGCGTTTGGACAACCGGTGGTAAGTTCTTTGAGGAGTAGACTTGCCTCGTCATGTTGATCTGCACCGAAAAGAGCGATGGCCTGAAATACGGCATGAAGCAGATAGTATGTGAGGCAAGTGTAACATACCTTGATCAAGAGCAGAAAATGAGTGGTTTGCGAATTTTGGTCCGTGTACATTGATGCGACATCAAACACTGCCCTTGCGTCTGTAATGTAGCCTTTTCCGCAGAAGGCAATTCCCTTAGACATATAGCCTGTCAATGATGGCTTAATGTTGATGGACTGTATTACCGTGGAGTTAGACTTCTGTAAGGGAGCTATAAGGGTCAGTGAATCTTACTTTAATTGCGTCCTGAAGGGCACGATCCCAGTCATGTTTCCGAGCCATAACCAATGAGCGATGGGAGTAGGAAATATGACTGTTGGAATTGGTGTTGATATACTGGGTGAGTAGCTCTTCTGCGATAGACAATTCTCCGCTTATACATGCAAAGCGAGCCGTCGTGATGGCTAGGATCTGCACGAAACATGCTCAAATTGCGAATTGCAGGACATGAGTCAAAGACGGAAACATACCTTTGGATGAGGTACTGCCCACTCCGAGATGATGTAATTGCCACTTCCACTGAGGATATGCTTCCCATCCACAGAGAAAGTGACGCATCCTGTCCCGGATGGGTGCTTGAAGGTGGCAATGGTTCGTCGATCTGAGAGCTGCCAGAGACGAACATGGTGGTCATTAGATGCGGAGGCGACGAGGGTGCCAGCAGGATTAACAACGATGGCAAAGATAGATTTAGAGTGACCCGTCCAAGGATCACCAACTGCTGCCAGGTCGATGTATCCCATTCGCGTATGGTAGGATCAGAATTACTACCGCCTGTGAGAAGGCGTGTGCCATCAGGCGTCCACGCGAGTGAGACGTCGTTGTTGAAGAATGGAACGCGTTCCCTTGTGCCTGAATTATATACCTGAATATGTCCAATGTCGCGATGGCAAGAAGTTTCCCATCCGGCGAATGCCGTATGTCGCGGACATCACTATCACATTCAACTGGATCTCCTTGTTGCTCCCAGGTTCGGGCGTTCCACAGTTTCGTTGTTTTGTCCCGTGAACCACTGGCCAGTGCTGTTCCATCCGGAGAAAAGTTCAACGAGAAAATATATGTGGAGTGGGCTTTGATGGGTTGGGTAAGTGATTCGCCAGTTTCTCCGTCCCAGACGATGACCTCTCCGTCATGATCACCGCTTGCTATCAATTTTCCATCTCGTGATACTGCTAAACTCAGCACCCAATTGTGATGCTCCATCTTCCTCACCATAACGCCTGTTTGTAAGTCCCACAGACGAAGCGACTCGCCTGAGGCTGTAACCATCCGCCGTTTATCGGGGAAAACTGCGACGGCCATTACCCAACTTTCATGACCTTCAAACTCTCGCATGGGCGTAGTGATTGGAATGAGCTCCGACATTTTACTGGATGTTGATAATGTTGGGCGTGGTTGTGGACTTTGGAAGGACTGCGGGTGTCTTACTTTAAGTTGTAGAGGTGCGTGTATTGCGCGTTTATGCTACTCCACTGCATTGGTACCCATTGCCCAGGCACGAGCCCTCCACGCCTCCATCACTGTTATGGCAAGAATGTAAATGTACTGTATCAATTCCATATTTGCCATCCTCGATATATGCGTTCGACTCTTGTCATCAAAGCTTTACGAATGTATCGTATGATTCGTATCCCATCCAATCGAATAGTCAATGCTTCCCGGTCCTCGAATTCGGCTATCCATCCTAAATATCGTTGTTTTTCACGTCACCGTGAAGTTCGAACGCATGCATCTAGCTGATTGTAATATTCGCCCTTCATCCTGTGCACTCCAAACCTGTGCATGTTTTGCAAGCAGCCAAAGTTCTATATTCTATTCGTGAGTGCCGTCACCAATTCTATCACAGAAGAGTGCGCGTTCTGCTCATGATTCGGCTCTACTTTGAGCTTTGCCCACTCCAGGCCAAACTGGTTTCAGTTTATTCGCCAATCCCCTCTCGAGTCCATCTCCTTCGTGACATGATAAGTACCAGTATAACATGGTCACTGACTTCCGGTGGGTCTTCACCACTGAGCCAAGCTACGCTCAAAGGTGTTTTGGGAATGCCGCATCTACCGTACAATCAGTTGTCCCTAAGACCAAATGAAATTGACACCGAAACTCGTCAAAAATTCAGTTTTATTTGAGTTGTGTTATGTAATCATTATGCAATTAAATTCATATATGGCACTTGGTTGGTTAATGGTCCAGTGTTGAGTATGTTGGCAATTTGAGGGAGAACGTTGGAAAAATTTATTGTATGATATGGTTAGTATAAATTGTGAGTCACTATTCCTCACGTAAGCGATGAAGATATGGGTGGCTCGCGCTCAGTGGCTGTCGCTTAACTCCATTTGTTTGACGCTGTTAGAATTCAAAGCTTTTGCCTTGTGTTGCCTGTTACCGAAGGTAATCGTGTGCCCGTTGGTGCCCATTCAAAAGTACCCATAGCAACCTGGAAGAGTTACTTCTCGAACGCAAACTGTGAACTGCATCCACCACCTGCAATGTTCTATCACGCTATCGCGAAGGGGAAGAAGCCCTTTCAGGCGGCATCTCATGTTATCACGAACAGTTCTTCTACTCTTTTTTCACGCGTCTTTGTCAAGCGTAGAATCAGTCTATCAGGAACTGTGCGCTCACTCAAGCGGGGTGCATTGAGACGATCGCTTTCAACTAGAACCAGTATTCCTCCAGAAGCTGCACCACCACCACCACCACCACCACTAAGCTCGCATGGCGTTCCACTCTACAGTATGCTTTTTTGTGAACAAGAGAGTACATGTACATCTGACCTCGCCGAATTTAGGACGTCTTATGTTGGCGTGGACAAAAACACCAACAAAATGGTACCCGCTTCCCTTGGCCGTTGGGGCCATCCTCCTCGTCGTCATCCAATACCGCAAGAAAGTAGCACTTGCAGAGAATGAGGTTCATGTCGATGATGAAGGTCGTGAAATTATCAAGCTCAAAGGTCCATGGCATGTGCGTGTCACCGATTAGTTATCGAATCATGTTTATTAAAATGGTCTCGTGCAGGTCCACGTAATAGGCGCTCTTCCACTCCGAAACATGTCACGCATCTGGGGCTATATGAACTCGCTCGAACTGCCAGTTTGGATACGGCCTTACGGTTTCCGGCTCTATGCATATGTTTTTGGCTGCAACCTGGAGGAAATCGACCCTGATGATCTAACGCAATATGCCAGCCTGGGTCAATTTTTCTACCGAAAACTAAAACCTGGCGCTAGGCCCATAGACAATGCTATCCTTGTGAGGGTTTATCTCTATTCAAGAGCTTTCATTTAAAGGTATTACAGGTCAGCCCCGCCGACGGTACCGTTTTACATCTCGGAACTATTGAGAATCTTCGAGTGGAGCAAGTCAAGGGAATCACCTATTCATTGGATGCTCTCCTCGGCGTGGAACGTTCAGATCTAGCAAGCCCAACTTCGACGGTAATCGAATTTCCAGACCGAGAAATGTCTCACGTGACAGACCAAGAATTTGCTAATGTGAACGGCATCGAGTATAGCTTAGACCAACTCCTGGGTGTATCCACACCTTCTACTCCGGGTACCGTAACACCTCCAAGCCCTACAACTCAATCCGCCTCTGAGGAATCATCTTCCTGTGCCAAAGAAATTTGGTGAGCAGATTGATGCGTCTGTGGAGCATCCAGGATCACTCCAAGAAACTATCGCGCATGATGCCTCCGTTGCTCGCGAAATGGGCCTTAGACCTTCAATTGAGCGGAGGAGAAGCACTTCGGGCACAAGCGTTAAAGAAGGCAATGCACTTTACTTCACTGTCATCTACCTCGCTCCGGGCGATTATCACCGGTTCCACAGCCCCACTGCTTGGGTAGTGGAGAAACGGCGCCACTTCGTTGGTAAGTCCTCGTGGACATGTTTCGTGTACTGCTGATCGCACGTGGCTTCAAGGTGAACTCTTCTCCGTTTCCCCGTGGATGGCAAAGCGGCTGCAAAACCTCTTCGTTCTGAATGAAGAGTCGCCCTTCTCGGTCGATGGAAATTCGGTTTCTTCGGTATGATCCCCGTTGGTGCTACTAACGTAGGCAGCATCAAGATCAACTTTGACACTGTATGTATTATTCCATTGATATAACAAGCGCAGTTTATGCTGATATCGTACTTGAAGGCTCTTCGCACTAACGTCCGAGGCAGACCCCCTCCTCCGGACTTATAACGAGGCCGTTTACTCAGCAGCGTCTCCTATCCTTAACGGCCAACCGTTGACTGCCGGTGAGAGATGGGCGGATTCTGCTTGGGAAGCACCATCGTGCTGGTTTTCGAAGCCCCAAAGACGTTCGAATTCACCCTCAAAGCTGGGCAGAAAGTCAAGGTTGGAAACCGCATCGGTGGCGTGCCCCATGATTCTGGGGCGGCTCACAAAGTGAAGACCGACTAGATGTTCGCGAACCGCAGTCGCAGACGATCTACATTAACGTATCTTATGACGATGACGAATGTTTATGATACCCTCGCATAGACTACCCTCATCATAAATGATAGTTGCAACGGTGTGTCATTATGCGGGAATGTAGTACAAGACTATATTATACAACAAGCTAAGTCTACATTTTAAGCACAGAAGATCCAGTGGCTACCAAGATCCTATACTGGGACTGAGTTTGCTTGTCAATGAAACGGAAGTGAACAACTAACAAGTTAACGTACCCAAATGTTTCTGAGCCCTGTAACTGGCGAACCGGAGTGCCCATACCATCAGCTGTTGTATTAAATACCTTGATAGAACACATTAGTTGCTTGAACTGACAGTTTAATGGAGAGCTTACCGTGTTGCCCCACCAATGTTGCAATCTCTCCCCATCTGATGAAATTGTTTGAACATTTGTCAGCAACTGTGGTAACATTTACTTACCGACCCATTTTCCGGATATTGCAATCTGTCCACCGGTAAATGATAGCTAGAGTTGTGATCAAGTGGACTCACACGAAAAATATGAAGATTACAGAAACAGCTAGTCCGGCATCCAGTGCTGCCGACAAGACATCTATGTAACTCTCGTCATACGGCGCGAATAGTGCCGATAATCCACTTACAATTGTATTTTGTCCACCATGCAAAATTGCGCCTGTAAAACTGCATCAGAAGGCGCTGTAGATGCTTTCAAACGGGAAACAAACCTTCGTATAACGTACTGGAAGATGAAACCGACAAGCCTGCAATATATCGGTGAGTCAATGCACCACATGACAAACGCTGCGCACGCACGCCCACGGTACATAATTGAGCGCAGAAGCCGGGGGAATCCTGAAGGTGCCGCTAAATATTAGAGGGCTATGGTGTATGATGTCATGATGTCCGAAGGAATGATGCCATGAACTTACAAACTAGTCAAAGTGTCAATCAGTCGGCAGTTTTGGTCGAGATAATAACCCACTTCATGTATCGTATCAAACTGTTTGGATACCGCTTCATCGCGAGCCAACCCATAATAGGGCTCACCGTTCCAATGATGAAGAACACCAACACGGCTGGAAGTGTGACTGTAACGTCTCTATTGTTAAGCCAGTAATGGGACATACAACTGCAAGAGGACATTCGGTCCCAATGAGGTTTAAGGGTATAGTGGTGACTTACTGATACAATTGCCCGGAACCAAACAAACGTTCTGGGCCGATTACACCTATTCGCCAGAGTCAATTCACCCTTCCCGAGGCACCAATCTAATGAACGTACCCAGAAGATGGATGCAGTGCCAAATACCTCCGTACTAGGACAGGTGAAACTACGCGGTGTTGAGTATAGATACTATACTGAATATTCAAACATACCCGTCTTTTTGAGTACTACTAACATGTCTCTATAATAAACTCAGCCTCATCAAACAGTCACCAACATTGACACTTACGGTATGATAGAGAACATCCACGATTGAACGCCCAATTGCGCAGTTCCAGCGACTATCGTAGCCACAATCTGACACCAGAACATTTTTCGAGGAGGGATTTTCATGTAGTGACCAAGCTTGAAGTCGGACGTAAATATCAGGGCTTGAGTCATAGTCTACGAGCGTCAATACACAAAAAACTGGAGGATATGGTACACACAATATAGCCGAAGGTCTTAAACAGCATCATTGCTACCGGTTTGCCAGGTAGCGAATATCTAAATAGCAAGCTATCAGATGGATTGATGCTATGGACCAGCGTAGACTTACCAATAATCAGCTCTGTGATCACGCTAGGATATTTTAGTTATGACAAGTTTACATCCATGATCATGTGACGTACTTCAACCCAACTTGCTGATTGGTGATTGCCTGTATCATACCGCATGGAATCACATAGGGTAAGGCTTAAAGGCACATGGACGTTCATACAATAACACCTTGAGATCTTGACAACTCACCGATCAAAAGCGCTATGACAAAAGCCCAAACTGGCATCTCTGTAGGCCAAATTTCGATGCTGATGACACCCAATGCAAACATGAAAGCGAATAGAGACAAATACCACCTGGTACGATTGAGTTAGAATCCCTGTTGGGATTTTTTTGACATTACCATTCTGGAACTTGTGGGTATCGATTCATAAGGCGAGCATGAATGTCAGCCTGTTCCCCGAGTGACCGTCGCGCTTGATACCAAATTTGCTTCCGAAAATGAATATAGCAGTGAACGATAGTCGCTAAGACATTTCTGTCAATCTGTGTCATAGCTACAGTGCATACTTCCTTACCAGTAATGGAGGCAAACGAGAGACTAATGAAAAAGGGGTTGTTTAATAGAAGACAAGATCGATTACCAAGTGGTGAGCTTACCCATAAGACATCACGAACGTTGTTCTGTTATCGAGGTGGGTATATTACCAGAACCAAGAGTGTGACTACTTACGGAATAAATATTGGACTGTACTCCTTGTATGCTGTCGCGTTGAAAGTGCCTTCTGAAGTTAATATCCGGGTGACGTTGTATGTGTTCTGCGTGTTGTCGAAAGAGGTCCTTGATGAAATGCTAGCAAGGATTAAGCTGACATCATGTAGGGGAGAGACAGCGATTAGACGAACGGCATGTATAGAGAAAACCAGGTATTTTTAAACTACGAAGGAGTCAACTCGTCGGGTGTGAAATATTCGCGGATTACTCACATATAATATAGGTGTTACTATCCCTAGGATAATGGTTCAATAACCAGTCAAAAAAATGCCTCGTACTCACAATAGAAAATTACAAAGCCAATAATAACGTTCGCTGTTGCCCACCCTGATGTTGACGGGAATTAGACTGAACATTAAGGAGATACGTGAAGGCTTACAAGGTGTGGCTAGTGGTGACCCATTATATCTGGACAACCAAGCTTAGAATGCCAATAAAGTAGGAACAACTGAGAGCATACGCAATTTGGGCCCAGTCAAACGTTATCACAGACATTCCCTGAATTAAAATTCTAAAATCATGATAGGAAGTAAGCAACCATCAACATACCATACCGTGGACGTAGCTAGTTCTGTCAGCACGCGGTACATAATCTTTTAGTGAACAAAAAGACGTACCCAAAGAGCTGTGAAACAACTAGGTGTTCTGCGTGAGAGACGGATCATGTGTCAGTGGTTCGATACTCACCAGGATCGTCAGGCCAAATCCATGTTACCCAAGAAAACCACGAAAGGGCCATGACTGTGCAAAAAAAAAATACAAAACAAGGTCGCGATAGGGAATATGCCTTACACAGGTACCAGGGAAAAAGTCTAGTACATTAAAAAGTTAAATTAGACAGAGAATCGGAGCTAGAGGAATACATACACCACAAGAATGCGCTTGTGAAAACATAGACGAAGAAGCGTTCTCGGCTTAAGCCGCCTAATTGTCCGATCCCAGCATACTGCTCGGAGTGAAGAGTATTAAAGAGTGCACAGCTGACGAGAGTCGCGGGCCAGATCATGCTTGGAGGCGATACAAGAAACCGTCGTGTGATTCCCCGGTGGAGAAACCCATTAGTTGTGTTGACATCACCAAAAACCACTGATCTGGCGGGAACAGTTCATGAGCATGCGGTTCAATCTTGATAAGGCGATATGGAAGACGAACAACTGAAATTGAATTTCTGATTATAGAAAACTCTTTGCACGGGCGATGATGTCCGTCTAATTTTGGTGCTTTGAATGCATGCTTTGTGATACTTCGGGAAGGACTTACTGCATAAGCAGATGTCGCACCCACCGAAGCATGATCTATTGTGGGCGGGTGGTGGTAACACAACAATAATAAGGTTTTAAAGAAGGAACTCACTGTTATCAGCACGTGCTCTTTGATAGTGAAGGGACCAGGATTTAGTGAAATCCCAAAGACCTTTTTTCGAGGAAGATAAGCGGCACAGACACGGCCGATTGGAAACGAGAGTAGCTGAGCGACTATGCCAGTGATGGGTACGCTGGGATAGCGGAAGAAGAAAAACTGGTTAACACCAGGCATGATGATTGCCCAGGCCAAGCCTAACACCCATACACGGAGGGTTGTCACATCTATGGACGGATCGTCTGTGTTTGCGACAGCAGAACGAACCTCTGGATAGGGCGATTCGTCGTCAAATTCTGTGTCATGTGCTGCTGCAGGGTCGAGGTTCGGGTCGTCAAAGTCCGCTCTATTATTGATGGGAGTCTGTACAAGTTTCATTTCAAATTCAAGGATGACTGCATAACGCGCGAAAGGAAGACGTACAGTGAATGCAGAAGCTGAGAGCTCCGTCCGACTTCATAAATATTGGGTATCTGCAAGGTGTTCTGACACAGAAAACTCACTTGGTGAACTTAAGGGTTGCACACGGTTGTTAACCTGTTGATCCTCAGTAGCCTCACTCTCGACGTTGGCAGAACTCTTTGAATTGACTCGGAGAAGTTGCAAAGGGAATGCAGCAGATTCAGAGACGAACTCTGTGGACATCATGCAGGAGTTGGAGGGGAGCGTTTGTTTGATGCAGGCTTGAGAGTTTTCACACTGAAAGTGTAATTATGGAAGGCACTGGTAGCAATTGATAAACTAGGACCTTTATTAGTGCACTGGTATTACCTCCACATTCTAGTCGAATCTTCCCACATAGGAAACACGTCTTGAAGTGGTTGGTCACAAGACATACAATCGACAATGGTACTTGCCAAGTCGTAAATTGAGTAAGTACTACAAATTAAAAGAAATCACATTGTTGTGATCGATGACGGTTCACCGTCATGTGAATGCAATGACCGGTGACCCCTCAATGGGATATCGCAGACTCCTACAAAGTAAATACTTTGTAGTACACATTATAACAGGTACAGATAAATGTGCAATGATCATACTGTCGGAGCACTACATTGGGTCCCACATGAGATCGTTCAGTGGTACCTGCAAGTCCTTGGCAAGTGCCCCTGCTACCCAAAATGAAATCCCGCATTTATACATAGGCGGTCCTTCTAGTTTCTCTACAGCAGTCGTGCGGTGTAGAGCACGCATGGACGTAAGCTCAGTGATCTTGGGAATGTAGGATCAGACAGGATTGACACGGGGGACAAGGCGTGGCACTTACAGCGGCGTAAACGTGCACTCGCCCCAATTCCATGTCGGTGTGTTCCCCTGGAAGTTCAAAGTAAGGTTCGTGAGGCCGATTCTCAACATCATTCTCTTCTAGGAGAGCACCAAGAATTGCGAGAAGTCTATCCAGTGGGAATACTAAAGGGCCAAGTAGTCTTTGTGAAACCTGTGATTTGCCTTTAAATTACATACAGTGTGAAGTAAACATGAATGTACCTTTGCAACAATTGTTTGCGCCCCAGCCTTCTTTGGCGACGCAGATTTCCGACGTCGCCTTTTCTGCTTATCTGCACCGCGACCGAACATTCGCATGTCACTCTTGGCAGGATTTGTCGAAGCGAGGAACGCCGCGAGCAAAACGAATTTGGACATCCGTGGTAGGTGGTCAACAACGATGCTTCCTTCCGCATTTGGTTGACATTGTACCTCTTCTGATGCGTGCATGTCAATGTCATTGGCTAATGCCCAGTCCGTAGCATTGGTCAAGCGTGGATAGAGTACATCAAGTGCCGCCGTCAGAGAAGGGGTGAAGAACTTGAGCAGTCTCATGCGGCCGTCGGAAGCAGGGAGGGTCAATTCATTACATGTTCCGTCGGAATCTGAGTCTCCGTCCGCATTAGCTTCGCTTTGTTCCTGCAACACAGGCTTGACGAACCCAGGCCATCGTGCAGCGGCGATATACTGCAGTTCCTGGATATCATTTGTGTAGAGAGAGCAAACATTGTAGACGTGTTCCACATATTGTTCGTACAGCGGTAGCAGCGAGGGATGATACGTCTTATCCTGTGTGCCTGCATGTGCCTGTGTTATGGACGTAGAACGAAACTCAAAAATAAGGCTATCAATTGTATCTGAAGAGACGCCAATGACCCTGAGATCATACTAATCGGATATACATGATTGGATACTCACCCTGTTTGCTTGGGGGGTCGATATCAATGAAGTAGGGATCTGGGGATGCACCAAGAGGGGGCTTGATATCCTCCCATCGCGCAGAGGACAGAAAGATGGTCGTTATCTTCACCTGTGACTGCAAGCACATATTGTCAGTCGATGTTTGCCCTTGGGACGTGAGATGCAAAGTTCAGTAAAACGAGACCAGACCACTTACCAATTCTGCGAGACGTGTGAGAGGAACGATAAGGTCTGGGAGGTTGTCCTTCAGCCTTTCGGCTCTCTCGACGAGGAGCACCATCGTCGGTTCCTCATCTACATTCTACCGTTTCCTCTAGCTTTCCTTCCCAAGATTTGTCACATAATTCCGGAGTCCATGTAAAAAGCTGTCGATACTGTCGTTGTATCGTTTCCCATCCTCACCCGGCCAATTCCTACACCCATTCTCCCAGGCTACTTCCCATCCTGCGAGTGCGTTGAGTACGGTATCATACAACAACCGCGCCGTAAAGCAAGCGGTCGCGTTTATGTGCGCAAAACGCGTAGAAGGACAGTCTCCACTGTTGCGATAAATCTGATCGAGCAAGGAGGCTGTGATGCGCGGATTGTGACGGTCGGTGATGTACAAGAACGGAAGGGCGAAAGATGATGTTACACTCGTGATATGCGAGACAAACTTTTCGTAGCCCAGGGAATTGTTCAAAGAGCCGAGATAGTGAGTTGGCTTGATCCAAGGCCATTGCTATACCATGAACGCTAAGTCGCAAGCAACGTTTGTGCAATACTCCTTCGGTAAATGATGGTTGTTTGATCTTGCGGTTGCTGACTAACATGGGTACCGGCTATCCAGATACCCAATACCAAACCGTTAACAAGTCTCACATGTATGCACTAATTTAGGAGATGGCATATCATGAAGGAATGAAAGTCATGTCCAAGATTTACTAGAGGGGCGGCAGTAATAACTATATACTTATTCTGCAAGTCAGGATGCGACTATTTATAGTACGCTATAGCAGGCTATATACGCATGCGTGAATGTCTCGACGTACCCGGCGCACACGCCATATAAGCCCTACTAGGACCATCAGAGCGGGGCGTGCATAGAGGGGAACAATATATGTACATAGTAGTTCGTGGTTGGAAGTTCGAAGCGTACGAATGTGATGTTGTTACGTAATATGAAGTATCGAGCGAACCGGTCATCTCAATTCTGCAGGGTATCTCTCCCACGCTGTCCCTTTAAAACCGTCCAATAGGCCGCAGCGCAAATGAAGACAGATGTATTTACTGGGCATAAACCAAATATTAACCATTGTCACGCCGCTGTGCACACTATAACATCTGTCGTCTTCTCTGAATCAGCATACACCCGAACAATATCCTGCTCTGGTATTTGTTCATTGTCGGTCATCTCTGCCAAGTCAGATACAGTCCCTGAGAATGCTATGGCTGTAGGCATTGCGGGAGTTCGGGTCGACCATTCGTGTGTAACTGCCCGCCCCCGTGCAACACGAATGATGATAAACAATTGGGCAATGCCCTGTAATAACTAGAATCAGGGACACAGGTAACCTAGATTTTGTTTGCTTACCTGTATTTTACCAATAGACAGGAAACATAGAGTGGTGAGACCATTAGAATACGTAGCAAAGGCAACTATGAAAACAATAGCGAAGACAGTGTATAACACTGCAGACTCGACGACCATGAGGGCGATGGTGTTGTATGATCTCGAATCATATTGGGCTATGACCTTCTTCATACGCCCTCGCATGACAAATAAGCGACATATCACGAGAACAGTATAAATCACGGTGAGCCCACTTCGATACAGAGGTAGGCAAGCTCTATGATAATGTTGTAAAATGTGATACCAGTGCTCGCCTCGACCAGGACGAAGATGGAGCATGCTGCACAAGATGTTAGCGATTGGTGTTGATTTGTGAATAATGGACTGCACCGATCATGGCAACATAGAGTGTGATCATCGGGACCATCACCCATCTTGACCAATTCCATATCACAAAACATCGGTGGAGCTAAGTATTTCAGGCATCAGTCTAGATGCAGGCAATCTGGAGAATAATTAAGCTCACGAGCAGAGCTTGCATGAACCATTCCTGAATGTGACCACTAGATGGGGTGTCAATACTAGAGGTCTGGACGGGAAGGACACTTACGTGGCAAGTGCTATAAAGTTGATACGATAACTCATGTAGTCCTCGATTAGTGCGAGCGGACCACCAGGCGCATCACGAAGATCAATCCATATCATCTCTGTATACCTTGCGTTCATGCCAAAGCTTATCGTCCCCAATGCGAATGTAATAAAGACATAGAAAAGAAGCACGCGACGATGATTCGCAATTTTTTCCCCATATCGAGGCCGTTGCATGAGAGCAATCCAGGCTTGCACTGTAAGGAGAAAGAATATGCCTGTTGCAGTACAATAGTCAACTTCCGGAGCGTCGCGTGTCAGCCGAAACATACCGTAGCAACACCCAATAACATCATTCCATTGAGGCGAAATCTTTCAATGGAGAGATTTGTCTGTGGGGTGTAGGATGACATGACCTTAAGATAGTTCACCAAAGGAGGGTTAAGACGAAATAGGTGACCGAGCACCCAGGCTGTGCCCTATCCGCTGGAAAATGGTGGGGGCAACAAGTGGACAGTTGCAAGAGACGGGCGGGGGAGATGCAGAGGTTATATAGGGAACATAGAATAAAGTTTCTGCTAGGAAGATATAAAAAGTGACAGCCACACGCATGAGGTTAATGCTGGGGATGTCACTCACACAGTGATAAAAATTGACATGCGACAGGACCCACGATGGGACTAAAATAGTATTAGCTGAAGGTGAAGCGCTGAGAGAACTGCTGGATTCTAAATGTCGTCAATTCCAAGGCTGCGCAATTATAAATGTTGTCAAATTCAAACCTGTGTTATAATCAATCCACTTGCAGGATAAACGGTGAAGTGACAGCACAGATGGGGACAAAGAACCAAAAAATTTGTTCTCGGAGTATCGCATATGTTCCCAGACGTGAGTCTGTATGGTGTTTTGAATATTTGCGAGGATTGCAATAAGACCAATGAGCGCTCACGCAGAAATCAGGAAAGAAACGTTACTCACGTTATAAATATGATAAGCATAAAGCGACGCCATTGATATTAAATTTAATTATAAATAAGATGTGCTAAATTTCCTGTCTATAGTGGATGACTTTCCCGCCGTGTACTCAATCATTAGACTCAGTCCAGTCCTTGAAGGACAATCTTGCAATCCAGTACCTGCCTCTCAACGAAGACAAGATAGAACCGGTATATAATGCAAGTATTTGTTGAGCCGTCGGAACGCAAGGACTTGAAGGGGTGGGGAGATATTCGTCGTAAACAAAGTAAAAGACCCAGTACCCTTGGTAACAGTGCAACACAAGCGAGAAAAGCCAAAAAGCCAAAAGGAGGGATTATGAGCGTGGGGCTGACTCCACATCCAGGGATGATAAAGACAGTTTTGTCAACAGATGGTGAGGATTGGTTGGAGGTAGTAGACGCTATGATAGGATTGGGCAGGGTTGGAGGCAGACTGATCAGGTAGGGCATCAGCGGTCATGGACGATCGAGCATGTCATATAGGGCACCGGGCATTATATCTCAAAGAAGTAGAAATAGACGTTAGCATGTTTGACGAAAGGTTGAAACCGTGCGTGAGGTGCTGCCAAGTAAATGGTGCGGTGTTTCTACACTGGCCTAAAACGGAAGGAAGGATCGCCTTTTCATCAGCGGTGTAAAAACACAGCTCTAAATACGTCACCATTTCATTTCTGCAGAATGCCGAACTCCCACGCCGTCCCTGGCCCAGGCCACGGTGAGGATTTCAGTGTCGCGATGGGATGTCGTGACGCGTCGTAAATGCTATCGTGGGCGCGCATCTCTTATTTCCGTAAGTTACCATGTACCACAGCTGTTCTTTCCTCCCACTCGCGGCTTGCCAACTTTGGGTCCTTTACGCTACTGCATGATTTCACTTCACAGTACTGCTCCTGGCATTGTATGTTTCTTCCAGTGTAGACTCAACTGACAGGGTTTACCCTTGAACTACTTACTTATTGTAAGGGTCGAAACTGGTCTCGCCCGGCCGAATGAATTTCTATGTCACTTGCGGCGTTCAGGCAACCAATTACATTTACCGCCATGGTAATCGGTGTTTTCGTTGTACCATTACCCCGGGTTATGAAGCTTGGCAAGCTTATTGGCGCCATCACAGACCATCACTTACATGAAGTCGAGATACATGGCGCAGAGGCTGACGTCGAGATTGAATGTGTGAGAATCCGTAAGGACCGAGTCAGAGTACAAGCTTGGAATTGACGACCTCAACAAGTGGCACAGAGCAAGTTTTGAATTGACTATGATGATCCTGCACGTCAAAACATGATGTCTGTGAGTGACAGTCAATTTAACCTCATGCGTGCGGCATTGTCTCCATGGTAGGAACTTTACCCCTGTTCTCATATAGCAGCTGCTCTGGGTTCACTCGTCTCTGACTATCCACCCATTCTCCTTACCACTTGCACCCTAACAAGTACTTCGTATCAGTGTGACAGTGTCATGTCATACCAAACCTCGCAGATAAATCTGTCTATGGAAAGATTCCACCTTGATGGAATGATGGTAGCCAGTGTATTCTATGGTATGTTTTTCGTTCGAATACGACATAGTGAAAGCTGATTTATGTACCGCAATAGGCATATACCTTCTCCTTACAATGCAAGCCTGGATTTCTCTCATGCAGCGGCCTCGAAATGGGGAGAAAATAGCAGAACATCGTCTCGCGCTTCTGTTCTACGTCTTTATCACGTTCGCTCTGGGGTCTATAAGTTTTGGTGTAAACATAAAAGTATACAGAAATTATCTGGATAGACCTTCGTGACTCACTCGGTGGGTCCGCTCTCGCTCGTCAAGAACAGCTTGAGTTTTCGTATCAACGTCGTGGCACTTTCTGCGCGAGTATTCATCCATATGCGAACCTCTGGTATTAACGCCTGGCATAGTGGTCACGTTCAGGATTGGTTTATGCAAGCCTTACTCGTAAGCCCAATGGTTCTCTAGACCTCCTGCTACAAGCCTGACGCTCAAAGTACTTAGCTTTACCGATGTTGTGTGATATGGAATTGGTCAAGATGGGCGATGATCCCAATGATCACACTCTATATTGCCATAATCGGTGCACTTTATCATTCACCAAGTGATAGAATTCCCTAACATCTCTAGCAGGTTTGTCTATCATCGTCCAATTCCAGGCGAGCACCGGCGCTTCGTTTTACAACATCACCATCGAGCTTGCCTACCTCTGCATTCAAGTGGGGCTCACGGTCACCTATACCGTTCTTGTGACGAGTCGCCTGTTCGTCATGCGAGGGCTCATGAAGCAGATCATGAGCCAATATGATTCCAGCATATATGTATATGACACCATTGCCCTCATGGTCATCGAGTCGGCAGCGCTATACTTGATCTTCGCTATTATTCTTATAGTCGCCTTTGGTATGAATTCTAACGGTGTTACCACTCTATGCTTTCTGTCTATCGGCAAAATCCAGGTAAGCAAAAAAAACTGAGTTGCCTCCCCCTCTGACGCTAGTTGTGTTGGTTGGACTAGGGCATTGCTCAATTGTTCATCATCATTCATGTTGCACGCGGGCGGGCAATTACACGCGAGTGGTCCACCCGAGTTACTGCGGTGCTTACGAGTGTAGCGTTCGCAGGGACTGTATCGGAAGAGACAGAGGTCACTGACAATGAACGAATAGGCAGGCCAGAGCAAGATGTCCTTCAGTTGAGTTCTGATCCCGACAAGGCGGCAGAAGTAGCAGCGTCTATAGTGTGAAAGAAGTTTATTTCTCTTTGGTAAATACATGAAGCTTTCCAGGGTCATTTGCAATTTTGGGGTAAGTTCTTCATGATTATCCGTCGGCATGCTGCCTGGTATAATGATGCATACGACTAACTTGGCAATAGCGCATTCCTGTCGTTCATTTCTATATTCATAATCAACAAGGAATTAATGGCAGTTTTCTTTCTTTATGGACCGCCTAAGGGAGATAAGTATTCTATGATGCAAGCGAGCGCTGGACCATCTTCTGTTTGCACCACGTCAGTAGTGGAGTTCAGTAAATGCAATGCAACTGATTTGACGAGTTTGGTTGATTCCATCGATATTATCTCTACGGTTGAAATTGCCCCCCGCATCAGCGCACTCGCGTTTGCTGGACAAAGTCCCCAATATAAGTATAATCCCACAGCGACTACGCACGGACGAAGATGCATTGTTTCTGTTTGAGTATCGTTCGTTCTAATTAAATCACCTCTATGCAAAATCTACTAATCTCTGTGGTATTTTAGGCAAACGTTGGAAAACTTCTTCTCCAAGTTACAATGTATCGTTTACGAATATTCCTGTCAACAACGAGCTGAGTGACCACACCTGTGATGGTTTGAATTTTTGACAATATCACAATAATGCGCGCATAAACATGCCTCCTTTGAAAGACCAGACGCTAGCAAAGGCATGATCAAGTTTCTCATGCTTAAAACACGTCACAAGGACAGAATGGATACATATTGACTTCGCAACTTGCACCAGTCATCTTGACTGATTGACCTGAAAAAACGGATTAAGTAACAGAGTATTAGTATTCAACATGGGTGAGAACCAAATAGGTTTGGTATACTTGATACCACTTGCCTTTTCACCTCAAATTCTGTATTTCATACTGAAGAGTTGCGCGCACAATTTCATGATCGGGAATTGCAGCACCTGAAATAAGATTATAGGTGATGGGCGGCCATGTTGCACCGACAGTTGTGCGGTGAAGATTCCAATGATGATGGACTTGGAAGGAGGTTGGCGAATGAGCTAAAACAGTTTGGCTCTGAGTAGGCAAAACTCGAAGTAGAGCTGAATCATGAGCAGGGCGGAGGCTCGAAGCAAAGTGCTCCTTCGTGATAGAATTGGTGACGAGTTTGAGACGCGAGAATATAAAAATTTGGCTGCTTGCGGAACACGCAAAACTTGGGAGTCGACGGGATGAAGGGGTGATATTGCAATAAGCTAAATGCATGCGTTCGAAGAGTGACGTGGTGATGTGCTGGAGTAGCTGCTCGACACGAAAAACAACGATATTTATAGTGTCATGTAGGATAGTCAGATTCGAGGGGTGGGAAGCACCAACTGCTCGCTTGAATAGATGGGATTCATTGGTGATAAGAATTGGATAGATGCACTGCAGAGGCGCTGGGAAGCTACAGTCTCAAGGACCACGGGTATGACATTGATGGTTGCCATAACGGTAATGAAGGCGTGGAGGGCTCGTGCCTCGGCGTCTATGGAAAAGAGGCAAGTTGAAGCAGCATAAAACGCACAAAACACGCACGTCTGCATTTTAGAGCAAGACACCCACACCTCGATCGCGTTCAATGCCATCAACGTTCAATAAAATGTGGGACTTCATTCGAATCACTACACCCTGCGACGGTTCAAAGGTCATGAAGACTTCATAAATGCAGTCGCAGTTTTCCCCGATAAACGACGGATGGTTACAGCCTCGCGCGACAAGACGCTTCGTCTGTGGGACTTGGAAACGGGTTTTGTGTTGAAGAAGATGGAGGGGCATCGCAATTGTGTGCGGAGTTTGGCAGTATCACAAGATGGGCAATTGATAGCAAGCGGTGATGATAGTGGAAAGATCATCGTCTGGCACGGAGAAACTAGCAAATCACTCACCCAACCCATCCAAGCCCACTCCGATCGGATCTACTCGCTGGACTTTTCTCCCGATGGAAAAGTACTGGCCAGTGGTTCATGGGACAAAACGACGAAACTGTGGAACACGAAAACTTGGCAGCAACAAGCAGAACCCATCGGGTGTGGTCCATGTATTTGGGTCAACTGCGTTCGATATTCGCCGTCTGGAGAACTTCTTGCCATCGCAACAAACCATGATATTCAAATTTATAATTCAGGCACAAGAAAACGTGTCGCACGCTTTGGGGGTCACACAAACAAGAACATTTCACTCGCGTGGACGCTCGATGGCACACGCCTTCTCACAAGCGGCGACCACGACGATCCAACCATACGTGAATGGGAGACATCCACCTGGCAGCAGCTTGGTGCCCCTTGGCCGGGCCACTCTGAATCTATCTATGCCATTGCCGTTAATCCTGCTGGCACCCTCATTGCATCCGCATCTTGTGACAACCGTGTCCGTTTATGGCGGCTCTCAGATTGACGAACTGTTGCCACCTTTAAGCATTCATGCGCCGTGACATGCGTCACTTTCTCCATGGACGGCAAACACATCCTCTGTGGAGTAGGTGCAGATAAGATGATCTCGGAGTGGGCAGTACCCGATGACATCATTTCAAAGGCATGTTTTCGTCCTCGACTCATATACCACAAACTGAACATGTTTCGTACAGATCCCAATTATCACGACATCCTACGCTGCATGTGTAGATGGAGATTCATCTACCACCGAACTACTCACGCAAGATATCAACATCGATGCGAATAACCATACTTCCTACCCCCATCACTCAAAGGCATATTTCTGTCCTTGACTCGTATCCCGCAATTTGACCATGTTTTATACAGATCCTAGCCATCACGACAGCCCGTACTGCATTCGTAGATGGAGACTTATCCACTGCAGAAGAATTACTCACCCAAGATATCAGCACTAATCCCAACAACCACACTTCCTACGCCCATCGCTCATTTGTCATGGCCAGAAAACACGACTGGGATCATGCCCTTCATGATGCAACGAAGGTCAGATTCACTCACCCATCATGGCCTCCTTCCAAAAGTCTAACTCCACGATGGCAGTCTCTCAGCATTAAGCCCTCGTTGACAGGTTATATCTCCAAGGGCATCGCCCTCTGCGGAAAAGGCCACATTCGGCACGCGAGGGCAGCATTTGATGTTGCATCAATGTACACGGACCAAGATTCGCAGACCACTCATTTTCTGCTCTTAATTAAGGTATGTTACAGTTGCCTCGTATGCTATCTTCTTCATTCTGTGTTTCAGTCCATCGCTCTTTTCGGTGCAAATCAACATGACGAGGCAGTCCTGCTTCTCAAGGAACTTAACACCGGTTGTCCGAACGCCGATACTCACGCCTGTGATATTGTGCACGTAAGTATCATGCAGCACATCAGGTCATTAACACTAATCTTTGCAACTTGCACATTAGGCATATTTACGTGTTCAACTCGGAATCAAGGCCTCGCATGCCGCACATCACAACGAAGCTGCTGAGCATTTCGCTGCTGCCGTCAAGTGCAGCGCTTTATCATCGAAATCGGACATTCATGATATATACGAGGAGTTGGTGGTGGTGCGTTAATGCACATCCGATATACTCTCCATAATTGTGTCCTTTCTCCAGCTCTTCGGCTGGAATCTCAAATCATTGTGGCTCACCGCACACCAAGGGCGGTGTGATGCACTCCTTCGAGCAGGTAGACTTCAAGATGCTGTGAAATCATATCGATACATGATGGATATGAGTGATAGCATTACAAAGGCTAAGTGCCTTGACTGGTCCAACGGCAAGTCTGACGTTCGTATTGTCATGCAGGTTACAATCCTCACCCAAATGTTACTCAGCTTTCACAGAAGAATGCAGCACACTCTGTCTTACCAGTGGAAATGCTGCCATCGCCGCAAGCAATTATGACATGGCTATTGACCTGTACTCAGCAATCATTGACCTGGATTGTACATCAGACGTTGGCTTTGCAAATCGCAGCAAGGCAAAGTTGGGTAAAATGCTATGGGAAGACGCGCTCCTGGACGCACAAAAGGTGTGATGGCTTCTACATTTTCGTAGCCCATTTTGACTTCGGTGATGCATACATAGGTCATCGAACTCAAGCCATCGTCCCATGTTGGGTACCAGTTGAGACATGCAGCGCTGCATGGCGCCCAGCGTTTCGATGAAGCTATGGATGCTCGCACAATCATGTTGTCCAAGTTGGACGATGCTCCTGAAGCGCAGATACGAGGTAAGCCATGGACCACTCCGGCATCGTCTCGAGATCCCAATATCGTTCTGCAGATCTGCGCCGGCAGTATGTTCCTCCAACCCAAGTAGACGACGCTATTCAAAGAGCTGTTTGGAACGAACTTGAATATTCTCCACTACGTTTACTTAATACCTCCACGGGTATGTTGTGCGATCGAGCGGCACAAATGAGCTTTTTCAAAGCGAGTGCAGAATACAAGGATCTTTTGTCGTTCGCAACCAAGCATTCAGACCTCCAAACGGGGCGTATCAAAGACGTGGTGGCGACATACTTCCGATGTGTCCTGCTATCACACAGGTGGGAAGAAACGGAGGCGCTGCTGCACGACATCAAAGACAAAGTTGTTTACGAGTTGGATGGAGTCGGTGGCATCGCGAAACTGCAGTCGTTCTGCAAAGTCGCTCGTGATGCTGGGTATAAATGGGCATGGATGGACACATGCTGCATCGACAAGAGGAGCAACACTGAGGTTCAAGAATTGGTCAACTCCATGTTCGACTGGTACTGTCACACAGCACTTACCATTGTCTACCTATGCGATGTTTCTCCTTCATCTCAGCCCGGTGCATTAACGAGGAGTGTTTGGAACGAGCGGGGATGGACCTTTCAAGAATTCCTCGCTCCCAAAGTTGTTCTCTTTTATCAAAGGGATTGGTCGTTATATCTCGGTGATCGCTCTCTCAACCACAAAGAATCGCGTGCAATCATGAAGGAGTTGGAGGATACAACGGGAATAGATACGCAGGCCTTGGTGACCTTTTGTCCAGGTATGAGCGGCGCACGGGAGAAACTGCAATGGGCATCAAAGCGCATCACCACTGTGCAGGAAGATGTTGCATATTCATTATTTGGCATCTTTGGCATTACGCTACCTGTCATTTATGGCGAGAGGAAGCAACGTGCGCTTGGCCGGCTGTTGCAGGAAATCGTTTGTCACGAATTCCAAATACGAATCATTATTCTTTCCTCAACTTTCCTAAAGTGTCTAAACCCAGCGCTAAGACAAACACAAACTCCATTGAAATCCCTATAACCACTTCTATAACCGAACTTCCTGATGAAGATGAAGAGATCTTTTATGATGCTATCAGATAAGATAAGATAAGATAGTGTCACATGATCTTAGAACCTTCTAGAATATGATGTCATAATAATGTCACAATCATCACATCGTACAATTCTCATTTCTATTTTATGATTGGCTAGTAGTTTCAAACTCAGTTTATATCTCAGTTTCAATATGTGTATATAGTTAGCTAGTTTCGCTGTAGTAGTTCTTTAGTTCAAACCTCTTGTATCTACACCTGTAGCAATCCAAGACGTCCTTGCTCTTCTCTTCCTCTGTGATAACCTTAGTTTGAGTCCTAGTCTCTGCCCTAGCGTTAATTCGTTTTGTGGGTTGTGACATCGTTGCTGAATCAGGCGACATCACCGTTCTCGACTGGATTGGACAACCTTCCGAGTTCAATAGTTGTCTTCCAGCTCATATCACCTCTTATACCACCCCTCCACGCACCCCTCCATCTTTGTCTCAAGATGATATTAGCACACAAGTTTCTTCGCTGCGACGAACCGTGCCTACAGCTCTAGCATTGAGATTTTATGGCCAGTTTGAACAGCTGAGAGCTCCTCGTTTCGCAAATTGCAGACTTCATCTGCCTTGCATTTCATTTCGTGTTACGGAAGTCAGACGGAGACATGGTCCAGCCCAGGAGACTCCCATCACATATGACATCAAGGCAGAGGGGCTTCACGATCTGCTGATCACCACCGAAGAGATCCTAGTTCAGTTCTCGCGAGAAACATCAGGAAATTCACACATTCCTTGACGTGCTTAATCAGCTTAACTCACTTATCTCAAAACTTGTTTGCTCTCTCTCACATCATTCACCTGGCATATTGTTACAATCGTACGTGCCCCTATTCATTTTCTTACTTCACCGTATATATTACATAACGTGACTCTGACTTATATGCTCAACGCATCTGTACTATAGCTGCCTTCCTTCTTTGGATACGCACTTACGTTCTCACACTTCTCTTGGTCTGTGCGCACATATTGGCCTATTTAAGCACAGTGTACCTGTAGTAGATTCGTTACTTTAATCTTACTGGGTTTTACCTAGAATCTCCTTCGCTTAGGTCTCCAACCTAAGTCGTCTTGAATCGTCTCTAAGTCTAAGCACTCCTTAGTCTTAGTCTCTATTCTCGCGGATACCTCTTGGACTTATCCTTGAGGCTGAACCCTTGATCGTACTCGGAACGCGTTCCTTGTACTTTCACCTTGTCCTCTTCTGGATATTGTAAGAACTCCCAGCAGACCGTCTGTGTCTTTTCACTGTCGCTGGTGACGCCACCCCAGTTCGTAACAAAAGATTAAAGTCCATTTTGATCGTCGACTATCTAGTCTTCGACCCTGAACCCTGATCGCCTTGATCAGCAGACTAGCGTACGCGTACGCTGAGCAGATTGTCAAGAGAAGCCCTCTGACAGAAGAAAGCCCTGACGGATAGCAAGACAGCACGTGTAGGCACCGAGAAAGTATAACTCACCAGAAGAATCATCAACCATGTCGACCAAAGAATTCGAATACAAAATCGGTCAACCGATTGGTTTTGATGGAGATCGTGATAACTCTCGCGAGTTTATCCAGTCGTGCAATCTGCACTTTGACATCAATGAAAAGCTTTACACCACCGACAAGCAGAAGATCATCTACATAACATCCTTCATGACCGAAAAGAACGCCAAGTCATGGAAGGAGCAATTCCTTGAACACGCCCAATCTACCGACACTTCGGGACAAAAAGTTGGTTATGGGACGATGGTGGATTTTATGAAGAGCTTCAATGAAGCATTCCAACCAGTGGATACCAGAATGACCGCACTTACACGCCTCAGAGATCTCAAACAAGGAACTGGAGATCTCCACACCTACGTCGCCGACTTTGAGGCACTTGCAGCCAAGGCTCAGGTTACTGACAACGCGACGAAGATCCAGTTCTTCCAAGACGGTCTTAATTGGGGTATCCTCACAAAGCTTTTCAATACAGGAGATATCTCCGAAATCTTCAGAGATGTTGTGTTGCAATGCGTTGCTATTGACAATGCCCATCATCGGCTTAACGCCATGAGGACGCGTCATGTCCCACAACAGAAGAAGAAGAATTATGGGAATGCACGGTATATTCCGAATCGTGATTCCAATGCAATGGTCGTAGACCGAATCTCCGACATGGAGAGATCCGAATGCATGAAGAAAGGACAATGCTTCGGATGCAGAAAGACAGGACACCGTATTCATAACTGTCCTGACAGAAAGAAGAAGACCCCACTCCGACAAGCTGAAGTCAAAGGAGAAGAAGAAGATGAAGAAACCGTAAGACGGATTGTTGAGGATTTTTGACTTGGAGAAACAAAGACTCGACGTATGTTTCTCCCAATGTAATACTAAGACTTGTACGCGCTGTAGGTGAAAGAAAAGAACTTCGTGTCCCAATCACCCTCCACTCACGTACTCGTCTGAAATCCGTCGACACTACCGCTGTTATCGATTCAGGAGCAGCAGGAACGTTCATCTCAGAAGAGTTTGTGAAACTCCATCAAATCACACGACGAAAACTCAAGGAACCATTTCGAGTTACAACGCAGATGGAACTCTCATAAAAGGAGGACCAATCACGCATTACTGCCTCCTCGTGGTCAAGATTGACGATCGAACCATGTATGGAAAATTCAATATCACCAAACTAGGAAGGAGAGATCAAATCCTTCTTGGGATTCCTTGGTTACGAGCAATGAACCCAATTATAGATTGGGCTGCCGAAACGCTTGTCCTTTCAAGAACAGAGAAATCAGACGAAATCGAAATCGATCTTGATAAAGACCGAGAGAAGAATAGGTTGCCCCGACTATTCAAACATCATACTAAATGGCAACATTCTCGACTCCCGAGACCTAGCATCGCATCTCCTATCGAGATCCCTGAAAACTTAGAACCAGAAGTACGGATGCCACGTACTACAGAACCAATTCCACGCGTACAACTGCCGCGAGCAGTATCGCCGATCCCTCGCGCGGAGAAGCGCAAGAATGAATCTGAACCCGAGCATCGGGCCGGACAAGAACCTATTGAGCAACGACCAATAGAAGAACAGAAGCAAGGAAAAAGGAAACCAGAAGAAGAACTCCCAGGACGAAACACCAATGTACCGAAACTATCCAAGTTCTTCGTTCCCCCGAAAACCCTTTCAGCTTCAATAGAAGTAATCCCTGATGAAGAAGAACCCGTGCCCTCGTTGATCCCAACCGAGGATGATGACCAATTCGATACCATGAATGACGTCTGGCATGCACCAGAAGTACGCGAAATTTCCTCGTATGAACTAGGAGATGGAGAATTTCTTGTGGAATACGACACTGATGGATTAGCATGAGGATTATAGACGAAGTATCTATGGATACACCCTTGACACATGATGGAACTTCTCAACTCGAACAATCCTCCAACTACTCCACAAATTCTCTCCCGAAATACAGTAACAAAGCTCAGGAATTCGCCACGGACGAAAGGAAAAGAAAAAGAAATCCTTCAAGAATTGGTCCCAGATTATCTACACGACTTCGCAGACGTCTTTGCTAAAGACGGATTAAACAAACTACCCCCTGAACGACCTGGTATTGATCATAGGATCGATACCAAACCCGGTTTTATTCCTCGCACGTCCAAGGTCTACCCGCTATCGGAAAAAGAACGCGCTGCGTCAAAACGTTTATCGATGAAAACGTTGCGAAAGGTTTTATCTCAGAATCGAAGTCGCCTCAAGCTAGTGGCTTCTTCTTTGTAGGAAAGAAGAGTGGAGAACTGCGTCCCTGTCAAGATTACCGTTACATCAATGATTGGACAGTCAAAAACGCATATCCGCTCCCACTCCCTATTTCCCTTGTCGCGCGTCTACATAACGCACAGTTCTTTACGAAAATGGATATTCGGTCCGGTTATAACAATATTCGCATCCATCCTGACGATAGGTGGAAAGCTGCTTTTACCACGGAATTTGGCCTCTTTGAACCGAACGTCATGTTCTTTGGCCTTTGCAATTCCCCAGCAACTTTTCAAGCGTACATGAATCGCACCTTTCAACAAGAAATCAATGAAGGATGGATGGTGATCTATATGGACGATATCCTGATTTTCTCTACGACAATGGCAGAACATCGTGAACGGACCAGACGAGTCTTGATGAGGATAAGGAAAGAACATTGTTCTTGAAACCGGAGAAATGCACCTTTGATGCCGAAGAAGTGGAATACCTCGGAATGATAATTCGCCCCGGACAAGTTGCTATGGACACTGCCAAAACCAAGGGAATCTCCGACTGGCCAATCCCGAAATCTGTAAAAGATGTTCGGTCATTCCTCGGTTTTTGCAACTTCTACCGCACGTTCATCTCCCACTATTCCGACATCGCTAGACCCCTTATCGATTTGACAAAGAAAGAGAAGGCCTTTGAATGGTCAACCGAATGTATGGACACCTTTAACGAACTGAAACGACGCTTTACATCCCAACCGGTACTCCGTAACCCTGATCCTTCTCGACAATTTGCCATTGCTACCGACGCTTCGCTCGTAGCAACTGGCGGAGTTCTCCTGCAGACTGATGAGAATGGTGTTTATCACCCTTGTGCATACCTTTCACAGTCTTTGAACCCCGCAGAACGCAATTATCAGATTTTCGATCGCGAACTCCTTGCCGTGATCCGGGCATTGAACGAATGGCGTCACTATCTCGAAGGAAACCCACACCCCGTCCTGGTATTCACCGACCATAAGAACCTTCTGTACTTTAGAAGTGCACAGAAGCTCACCCGTCGCCAAGCACGTTGGCAATTGATTTTGTCTATTTATGACATCGAACTGCATCACGTTGCAGGTACTAAATTAGCAGTACCTGATGCACTATCCCGCCGGCCTGATTATGATCTGGCAAAGACGATAACGAGGACCAAATCTCCTCCCGACGCTCTATTCGTTCGTCTTATCGACACCGACTTAAAGGATGTGCTATCATCCTCTGACCCCTCGATGACCCTGTTTTCAAAACGGCATCTGATGCCCTTGACGGCGTGTGCCTGCCTCCTATGAAATCGGCACTCTCTGATTGGAAGATTGAGGAGAATGTCCTCTATTTTAAGAATCGCGCTTATATTCCTCCGGCGCTTCGCTCCAATGTCCTGAAAAGGTATCATGATCATCCTACTGCGGGACATCCCGGTAGATTCAAAACCGAAGAGCTCGTTAAGCGGGAAGCCTGGTGGCCTGCAATGGGCTCTTATATTCGGAAATACGTTGAGGGTTGCGCCCTTTGTCAGCAAATGAAAGCTGATACTCATCCTGTTCGACCTCCGCTCACACCTATTCCTTCGTCGGCTGTTCGCCCGTTCTCCCAGGTCTCTGTTGATCTTATCACCGACCTCCCCGTTTCTGGAGGCTTTGACAGTATCATGGTCGTGGTAGACCATGGCCTTACGAAGGGGGTAATTATTATCCCTTGTTTGAAAACTATCACGTCAGAAGGTGTGGCCAAGCTATTTTTAAAACATGTTTACCGACGATTTGGACTCCATGACAAAGTTATCTCGGATCGAGGACCGCAATTCCTATCTCGCTTCTCAAAGGAACTTGCCCGACTTCTTGACTACGTCATCGCTCCATCCACGGCTTACCACCCACAGACTGATGGTCAAACGGAAAGGCTCAATCAAGAACTTGAGACATATCTACGCATTTATTGTCGTAACAACCCCGAAGACTGGGTAGAACACCTACCACTCGCCGAATTCGTCCACAACCACCGAAAACACGATGCAAGGAACGCATCACCCTTCTATTTGATGATGGGATACGAACCACGCGCTATCCCTCATCTGATCCCTGATTCATCCGTCCCCGCAGCAGAAGATCGAGTACGATCTCTGCAGAAGATAAGAGAAGAAGCAATCGCCTGTCACAACATCGCTATGCAGACAATGGCCGAACGATCCCGAGGAGATAAGTACATCCCATGGAAGATCGGAGATAAGGTTTGGCTATCCGCCGCTAATCTCAGATTTAAACTCCCATCAAGGAAACTGGCACCGAAACGATACGGACCTTTCCCGATCATCGATGTCTTATCACCCATCACGTTCACACTCAAGCTTCCTCCGCAATGGAAGATTCACCCCACGTTCCACGCTTCTGTCTTATCGTCCTATAGCGAAACAGACGTACACGGACCGAACTTCCCCGAACCCCCACCTGATATCATTGAAGAAGAAGAAGAATACGAAATAGAAGCAATTCTTTCCCATAAAGGAACCGGTACTCGCCGACGCTACCTTGTCTCCTGGAAAGGATATTCATCGGGAGATAACGAATGGCTCCCAGAAAAGAACTTAAAGAACTCCGCCCGAATTCTGAATGCTTATAAGAAGCAACACGCCCTTTGATCATTCTTCAGTCAATCAACCGCACTAGCACTTGATCAACTATTTGTATCGAAATGTCTTTCCCCACTGCCTACATTACACCCGTCGTCGCTACCACCAATGACTCCGACTCTGAAACTGAACGATACGGAACCCTTACCGCTGAGATTGACAACTCCTCCTACATCGAAGCCGCCATTCTCTGCGAAGGACACGCTCTCGAGATCGAAAGAATCCTTACTGAAAGAGGCGCCTTCCCTGCACTCCTCATCGTCAACATCATTCGCATCGCAGCCCTCATTGAAGCCACTGCCAAAGAAACAACAGAAATTACTCTCCGTCACCGCTTCCTTCATCTTCAAAAACGCATTCGTGCTTACGCTATGTTGCTTCTTCCCGATTCCTTTAAGAATGATGTTGAAGAAGCTATTCATATCATTGCCGAGCGTCGAGCAGGTGTTGCTCGACCTCCCTCTCCGCAGGAAGATGCGCCACTTCCTATCCCAGCACCCTCTTCTTCACGCGCTTATACTAGTCTTGATGCCTTTGCTGGCTTATACACTGCTGTCCAAGAGATCGGACAACTTACAAACCAAGTCGTCGAAACCATCCAGCAGTCCGTCACTGAAACAAGAGCAGCCCGAAACTTAGTGGAAGAAGCCATTACTGATCTACAACAGACGCAAAGTGATCTTGTTTCTCCGCGAACCCCATCCCCGATTCAACGACCAACTTCATCGCCTCCTACTACAGTTACCCATGAACACCCAGCATGGCTATATGAACCATGCACAGAGGAGCAGTATGCGGCAGCTAAATTGCTAAGGATTTCTGCCACTGAGCTGGTGACCCTCGGCCCTCGGCTTCGCGACCTTCATATTCATCCTCCTATGTCTATTCCACCATCATTCGGCCCTATGGATCCCGTTTCACCAGTCTTAGTAAAAGATTTCGGTATCACATCTCCCTCTTCATCCACCGAACTCCTTGCAGCTGCCGAACGAACAGTTACCCCGGACCTCCCTACATCGGCATACACGTTATCCACCGCCCAACAAGCGCAGCTTAAGCGGCAGAACACCCTTGCCTTAAAACGAATGATGAAGAAGAAGGGAAAGAAGCGCGCTAGATCCACCAGTCCTACGACCATCATTTCCCCATCTCCCTTACGCAAAGTTTCTTCCAACCCTGACGAGAACATGAAGTGCCGGGTCTGTGGATTACTAGGACATCGCCAAAAGAACTGCGCGGAGTATCAGTGCAAGGTTTGCAGATATTGGTCGCCCACCCATTTATCCCTCTATTGTCCTCACCGAGTTGGGTCTCCGCCCTTTGAGTTAACTTGGAAAGATGAAGGATTTTACGACGCACTTCGTGCTTGGGAAAAGCAGCTTGACGATGAACACATTCGTGCAGAGAAAAGGAGGGACTCTAAGCGTCGCGCTGGTCTAGAAGAAGCGAAGTATATGATGGGCGGATCATTCGCTGATGAAGATTATGAGTTTAGTGATGACCCCGTCTACTATGCGAATCAAGATGAGTAAAGCCGGTGACTTTACGTGTAAAAAGGGGGTAATGTTACAATCGTACGTGCCCCTATTCATTTTCTTACTTCACCGTATATATTACATAACGTGACTCTGACTTATATGCTCAACGCATCTGTACTATAGCTGCCTTCCTTCTTTGGATACGCACTTACGTTCTCACACTTCTCTTGGTCTGTGCGCACATATTGGCCTATTTAAGCACAGTGTACCTGTAGTAGATTCGTTACTTTAATCTTACTGGGTTTTACCTAGAATCTCCTTCGCTTAGGTCTCCAACCTAAGTCGTCTTGAATCGTCTCTAAGTCTAAGCACTCCTTAGTCTTAGTCTCTATTCTCGCGGATACCTCTTGGACTTATCCTTGAGGCTGAACCCTTGATCGTACTCGGAACGCGTTCCTTGTACTTTCACCTTGTCCTCTTCTGGATATTGTAAGAACTCCCAGCAGACCGTCTGTGTCTTTTCACTGTCGCTGGTGACGCCACCCCAGTTCGTAACACATATCTTATATTTTTTGAGTGCGAAATACAATAAAACATGTATATTAATATATCTCAACTTTTTTTTTCTGAATTCATTCACGTTGAAATTTTGGACAAGTAGATTCAATTTCACCAAGGCAGTTAAGTGTAAATAAGTCCGCATAAGGGCACGTTAAGGAATGTGCGAATTTCCTGATGAAAGCCCATTCGGCAGATGTTCTTACTTGTCCGTGCATGGGATCAAGATCTTCTCGGGGTACCTGACTCTGCAGAGCTTGACTTCACAGACAATATGGTGAGCATAGGAAATTGGACTGAGTTCGACCCTGATTGACAACTCCCAGATGGACAACTCTAACAAATTTGCAGGCGGTTCGCCTGTTGAAGAGGAGCCTGGCTCACGAGCGTTGCGGTTGATGGTTCGCCTCGGACAACCTTTCGACGCATTTTTACTAGCACAGCAGCGTGTTGGAGAATACAAGAGGATTGCATCGGACCATCATATCGTTGCACAAGTCCAAGACATTACTTCCGTTGATAACATGGACACAGGTACTGTAGAAATACTTTAGCTGTATTTTTAAGCCCAAGCATCTATGTATTCGTTTGTGCACACCTACGTTGTTACCGTCTAGCTGCATGCAGAGATACCCAATACCCTTTAAAGCAGACCTATCCAGTAGGCATTACCTTCACCGTCATCCCGCACTAAATTGTTGCGCCGGTTCGAGCACCCCTAACGACAAATTCTACACGACAGAAGTCAGTGGTTTCAAGCTGCCAGGTTTCTGAAATCAACGTCATTCGTAACAGACAGATATCAAGATATCTGAGCGCTGCCTCTATACGATCTTACCTAAAACTCTACCTTGCTCTTGTCTTCAACGAGTCCACGCTCGACCTTTAAATGCCGACGAAGAACCAAAATATTGTGTTTCAATATCGCGAACAGTATTTATATAGATTATAGGAGCTCTAGTAAGCCAGCATGTGCTGCATGCTTACAGTTAAGATGTGATCGCAATACACTGAAGAACCAGAAAACAGAGTTTCCAGAAACAATAACAATTGATCCTCGACATTGAAGTATGGATACCGTATGGTTTTTGATGTTGGCATGTGGTTGTGGAGGGAGGAAGCATGTACGATGCTGCGATCTATGTTCAAGTGCACTGCTGAGTCTGACGGTTCGTGTTCAATCAGTATTGGCGTCCCTAGATGTGATGTCGTCGACTCGGACGGCCCTGTGACAGATTGATCGCTCTTTGTGCTATGGATCTTGACCAAATGCCTTTCGTAAGGCATTTTGTGGCCAAAGGCACTGGAGCAACATTGATGCGGGCAGACATCATTTCTGTGGCACACGTTGTCGTGCGTCGTGAAGGCTTTCATGTGTGACAAGGTGTTAGAATTGATTGAAAGAAACATTCGGCGACGATCGTACAGATTTGATTTCTTTCCCGCATTCGTCGCATTTCCAGTCTGCCTACTTATCCGCCGCATCCATGTTTGCAAGGCAAATATGTTGTTTTCATGGTTGTACATCTGCCAGAACAGCTCCTAGCTCCTGTAGTTTGTATAATTTCTGATGAGCACACAGATCACGCCGGGAAGCGAAAGTTCGTCTGTTATATAAGGAGTGCACTGAATCATGAACAGAGTGCTCAAAGCAAAGCGCTCCTCTGTAAGAAAATTGGTGATAAGTAGAATACAACAATTTGGCTACTTGCGGAAATACGCAGAAATTGGGAGTCGACAGGATGAAGGGGTGATATTGTAGTAAGCTAAATGCATCCGTCCGAAGAATGACGTGGTGATGTGCTGACACGAAAAACAACGATATTTATAGTGTCATGCAGGATAGTCAGATTCGAGCGCTGGGAAGCACCGACTGCTCGCTTGAATAGGATGGGACACGTTGAAGATAAGAGTTGGATACATGTATGCACTGCAAAGGTGCTGGGGAGCTACAGTTTCGAGGACAGCGGGTATGACATTGATAGGGTACATTCTCGCCATAACGGAATGACAGCGTGGAGGGTTCGTGCCTCGGCGTCTATGGAAACAAGTTGTAGCAGCATAAAATGCACAAAACACCCATCTCTGCATCTTAGAGCGAGACACCCATAACCCCTCCAGAGTCCACTTCGACCGCGTTCAATGCCACCGACGTTCAATAAAATGTGGGACTTTATTCGAATCACTACACCCCTGCGACGGTTCAAAGGTCATGAATACTCAATAATGGCAGTCGCAGTTTTCCCGGATAAACGGCGGATGGTTACAGCCTCGTACGACCAGACGCTTCGTCTGTGGGACTTGCAAACAGGTGTTGTGTTAAAGAAGATGGAAGGGCATCGCTATTGTGTGCAGAGTGTGGCAGTATCACGAGATGGGCAATTGATAGCAAGCGGTGATGATGGCGGAGAGGTCATCGTCTGGCACGGAGAAACGGGCGGATCAATCACCCAACCCATCCAAGCCCACTCCGATCGGATCGACTCGCTGGACTTTTCTCCCGATGGAACACTGCTGGCCAGTGGTTCATGGGACCGAACGACGAAACTGTGGAACATCAAAACTTGGCAGCAACAAGCAGAACCCATCGGGTGTGGTGATTTGGTCCACTGGGTTCGATATTCGCCGTCTGGAGAACTTCTTGCCATCGCAACACACTACAATATTCAAATTTATAATTCAGGCACAAGAGAACACATCGCATCCTTCAAGACATCACTCAGCCGTTCATTCTCATGGACGCCTGATGGCACACGCTTTCTCACAGGCGGCTATTACAGCGATCATGACATACGCGAATGGGATACATCGACCTGGCAGCAGGTCGGTAACCCTTGGACGGGCCACTCTAAATCTATCAGAGCCATCGCCATTAATCTTGTTGGCACCCTCGTCGCATCTGCGTCTGATGACCACAGTGTCCGTCTCTGGCGGATTTCAGATCGAAGGACAGTTGCCACTTTCAAGCATTCATCCACTGTGACATGCGTCACTTTCTCCATGGACGGCAAATACGTTCTCTGTGGAGGTGAAGATAAGATGATCTCGGAGTGGGCAGTACCTCACGATAGTCATCCAAAGGCACGTTTCCATCGCTGACTCATATACAACAAATCGAACATGTTTTGTGCAGATCCCAACCGTCGTGACATCCGGCGTTGCATGTGTAGATGGAGACTCATCTACCATCGAACCACTCACGCAAGATATCAACTCCGATGCGAACAACCATACTTCCAACCCCCATCACTCAAAGGTACGTTTCCCTCCTTGACTCATATCCCGCAATTCGAGCATGTCTTGTACAGATCCTAGCCATCACAACAGCCCGCATTGCATGCATAGATGGAGACTTATCCACTGCAGAAGAATTACTCACCCAAGATATCAACACTAATCCAAACAACCATATTTCCTACGCCCATCGCTCATTTGTGATGGCCAGAAAACACGACTGGGATCATGCCCTCCAGGATGCACGGAAGGTCAGATTCACTGACCCATCATGGCCTCCTTCCAAAAGTCTAACTCTACTGTGGCAGTCCCTCAGCATTAAGCCTTCATTGACAGGTTATATCTCCAAGGGCATCGCCCTCTGCGGAAAAGGCCACATTCGGCACGCGAGGGCAGCATTTGATGTTGCATCAATGTACACGGACAAAGATTCGCAGACCACCCATTTTCTGCTCTTAATTAAGGTATGTTACAGTTGCCTCGTATGCTATCTTCTTCATTCTGTGTTTCAGTCCATCGCTCTTTTCGGTGCAAATCAACATGACGAGGCAATCCTGCTTCTCGAGGAACTCACTACCGGTTGTCCGAACGCCGATACTCAGACATGTGATGTCGTGCACGTAAGTATGATGCAGCCACCGGGTCATTAACGCTAATCTTCGCAATTTGTTCATTAGGCATATCTACGCGTTCAACTCGGAATGAAAGCTTCAGATGGCACACGTCATAACGAAGCAGCTGAGCATTTCACTGCCGCTGTTAACTGCAGCGCTTTATCATCGAAATCGGACATTCATCATATATACGAGGACTTGGTAGTGGTATGTTAATACAAATGCAAAATGGTTTTATAATCGAGTCCCTTGTCCAGCTCTTCGGCTGGGATCTCAAATCTTTGTGGTTCTGCACATCAGAATCGGTGCAATGCACTCCTTCAGGCAGGTAGACTCCAAGATGCCGTGAAATCATACCAATTCATGATGGATACGACCGATGATATTACAAAAGCCAACTGCCTTGACTGGTCCAAAGGTAAGTCTGGAGTTTATGATATTACGCAGGCTACAATCTTCATCCGCATTTCACTTAGATTTCACGGAACAATGCCGCACTCTCTGTCTTACCAGTGGAGATGCTGCCCTCGCTGCAAGCGATCTGGATGGGGCTATTGACCTATACTCGGCAGTGATAAACTTGAATTGTACATCTGATATCGTCTTTGCGAATCGTAGCAAAGCAAAATTGGGTAAAATGCTATGGGAGGACGCGCTTCAGGACGCGCAAAAGGTGTGATGGCTTCTATATTTTTGTAGCCGTGTTGACTTTCGTGATGCATACATAGGTCATCGAACTCAAGCCGTCGTCTCATGTTGGATACCAGTTGACACATGCAGCGCTGCATGGCGCCCAGCGTTTCGATAAAGCTATGGACGCCTTCACAATTATGTTGTCCAAGTTGGACAATGCTCCTGAAGCGCATATACGAGGTAAGCCATGTAACACTACTGCATAGTCTCGATATCCCAATCTCGTTCTGCAGATCTGAGTCGGCAGTATGTTCGTCCATCCCAAGTAGAAGACGCCATCCAAAGAGCTGTCTGGACCGAACTCGAATATTCCCCGCTACGGTTACTTAACACCTCCACAGGTTTGTTGTGCGATCGAGCGGCACAAATAAGCACCTTCAAAACGAGTGCAGAGTACAAGGAGCTTTTGTCGTCCGTAACGAAGCATTCAGACCTTCGAAACGGGGCGCATCAAAGACGTGGTGGCGATGTACTTCCGCTGCGTCCTGCTATCACACAGGTGGGAAGAAAAGAGGTGCTGCTGCACGACATCCAAGACAAAGTCGTGTACGAGTTGAATGGACTCGGTGGCATCGCGAAACTGCAGTCGTTCTGCAAAGTCGCTCGTGATGCTGGGTATCGATGGGCATGGATGGACACATGCTGCATCGACAAGAGGAGCAACACCGAGGTTCAGAATCGGTTAACTCCATGTTCATCTGGTACCGCCACTCAGCACTTACCATCGTCTACCTATGCGATGTCCTCCTTCATCCGCCCGGTGCACTGGCGAGGAGTTTTGGAACGAGCGAGGATGGACGTTTCAAGAATTCGTCGCTCCCAAAGTTGTTATCTTTTATCAGAATGATTGGTCGTTATATCTCGGCGATCGCTCTCCAAACCACAAAGAGTCTCCTGCAATCATGAGGAGTTGGAGAATGCGACAGGTATAGATGCGCGGGCCCTGGTTACCTTCCGTCCAGGTATGAGCGGCGCCAGCGAGAAACTGCAGTGGGCATCGAAGCGCGTCACCACTGTGCAGGAAGATTGCATATTATATTGGTGTCTTTGGAATCAGCTCTACCTGTCATTTATGGGAGAGAAGCAACGTGCGCTTGGCCGGCTGTTGCAGGAAATCGTTGCTGGTCAGGCGACATCACTGTTTCGACTGGATCGGACAACCTTCCGAGTTCAATAGCTGTCTTCCAGCTCATATCACCTCTTATACACCCCTCCACGCACCCCTCCATCTTTGTCTCAAGATCATCTTTACACACAATTCTCTTCGCTGCGACAAACCGTGTCCACAGATCTAGCATTGAAATTATATGGCCGGCTTGAGCAGTTGAGAGCTCCTCGGTTTGCGAAACTGCAGACTTCATCTGCCTTGTATTTCATTTCCATGTCAGAAGTCAGAGAGAGGCGCGGTCCAGCCAGGAGACTCCCGTCACGTATGACATCAAGGCAGAGGGACTTCGCATCTGCTGATCACCACTGAAGAGACCCTAGTTCAGTTCTCGCGAAACAGCCCATTCGGCAAGACGTTCTTACTTGTCCGTCCATGGAATCGAGATCTCCTCCGGGTACCTGACTTTGCAGAGCCCAACTTCACAGAACAATACGGTGGCATAGGAGATTAAACTTAGTCTGACCCTGATTGACGACTCCAGATAGACGATCTAACAAGTCTTACGGGTGGTTCACCTGCTGAAGAGGAGCGTGGCTCACGAGCGTTGCGGTTGATGGTTCGCCTCGGACAGCCCTTCGACGCATTTTTACTAGCGCAGCAGCATGTTGGAGAATACGAAAGGGATTGCGTCGGACCATCATATCGTTGCACAAGTCCAAGACATTACTTCGTGTTGATAACATGGACATAGGTGCCGTAGAAATACTCTAGCTGTACTTTTTAAAGCCAGCCATCTCTAACCAGTATTCGTTTGTGCACTCCTGTCTCATTACCGTGTAGTTATATACCCTTCAGAGCAGACACTGAAAATGTGAGGCACGACCCTCTCCGTTAGCATCATCATCTGGTACCACATTGCTGCGCAGGTTCACGGTCACCCTCCTATGGATTAATCATTCAAAGGTGGAGTAATAGCAGGAAAGTATACATACAACCGTAAATAAGAGAGCTCACCTGTCTTAGATCAAAAGACTATTTGAGAGGAGAGGAATTAATACATTGATTGAGACGGAGAATCAAAGGTGAACATGTATGAGGGTGTAACGAGGAGTGATTGCGTGTATAAAGGAAAGGATGAGTACGTAGGAGAGTGATGTCGAAAGTGATATCTTGATGTAAGCAAAGCGTAAGTCCCAACAGG